>CACKRE030002109.1:18815-44711 GCA_902602495.3 Ectocarpus sp. CCAP 1310/34 | reverse complement strand
TTCGGCATCTTGTGCTTACTTCCTTGCGTACGGATGACAGCTGCGTATGAATTAATTTATTTTCTGGTGCTTTCGCTTCCAGAGATAGTTGTGCGCACTGTGTAACTGCCTCGAGGGTGCTTGGCCATTTTAACACGACGTGGTGCGATCATCCCCCTTGCGCGGAGCGAGGGTTCTCCACCCCGCACAACATGATCTACTCGACCACCATTATGGTTACCGCCAAAAAAAAAAACGGAGGTAAAAAAAAAACCGGTAACCTGGTTGCCGAGTTCACGAAGTGAATTGGCTTGTTTTACAACGTCTTTGCCAAGCGACGAAAACCCAACCCCGATGGCAAACACCGAGGGGGGCGGCTTGTTTTACAACGTCGTTCCCAAGCGACGAAAACCAAACCCCGATGGCAAACAGAGGAAGGAGGGCGGCGAAAATTTCATTTTGGCTGGGGAATCAAGAGAGCAGCAGCTTTCTTTTGGTGCCGGTGTGTGTGCGGTTTCCAGAAAGAGATTATTTCCTGTTCTGCTCCATAGCATGGTTAGTGTGTGCCTGATCTCGTGATGCTGCTGTCAGTGTTCGTATGCATGCCGACAACGAAGCATAACCAGAATGCTTAAATGGGATGGTGTAGCTTCGATGTTCCCTTCCGAGCAGCGGAAGGCGCAAGCAGGCAACGATTTTGATGTGTTCGAAAACGGCAAATAAGTTCAACAGGGACAATTACCACCCCTTTCCACGGTCGCCCCGGTGGTCTAGTGGGTAGCCTCGCAGCCTGCTAAGGGCCAGGTCATGGGTTCGAGTCCCGGCAGAGAGAGGTTTTCTTCTCACTAAATAAATCCTGGTCTAGGATGAAAGCGATGCGCTGCAAAGCTCGTTTGTTCGTAAACCATAATCGACTTCGTAAGTCGCGAGGGAGGGGATTGCTGTACCCTTCTCGCGATAAAAATACCTCAGGCATGAACCGCAGGAGGGGGTCCAACCCCGCCCTCCTATGTGACCCCGGTTGGGTCGTCTAGCTGGTAGAAGTGGAGGAAAGGGGCCAGAGGGGCAGACGACAGAGTCCAATGATGGGAGAAAAACAAAACAAACAAAAACAAAAAACTTCTGTTTGATACACATACCGCCGCAATGTGGGCCAAACCACTTCGGACGGTCATCATGAGAGCGACACTGGTATCGGAACACAATACAGCAGAGCCGATGTAGGCGAAACAAATGCAGCACACAGAGTACGTAAGGCACACCCAGCTGTCCGACTGTGCGCCAAAACCATTGCAAGTCATCTCAACGGGACACGGTTTTGACTTGGACACATAATGTAGCCAGGGGAACGAAGAAAGGTGTAGTTGAACCTAGTACGTAGGCACAGCGATGACTCCGTTCTGTCAGGAACATTTTTGCTGTGTATCAGTGGTTTCTTTAATCTAGCGGGTGCTGCGTTGCGTCAGAACCGTCAAAGTCGTAGACATGACCTTGTCATCAAGAGCAAAGGCGGCACAGTGGCCATCCATGCAAATCATGGCAAACAAGATGGTGTCAGGCAAAACGTGCTCATGCTTTGCTCACTGCTGACTCCGCATGGACTATTCCGCCGGCCATGCTGTTCTGGGGGTGATGGTCAGCACCCGAATGTTCCACGAGAGCCCACTATCAGGGTGGTGGAAAGTAGTGAGACTTCACAACCAAGCGTACCGCTGAATGTACAAGCTGCGCTCCCGATTTTATTTCGCGGGCGCAGTCCGCTGTGCCTGAAGGGGGCAGCGGCACACGCCAGACACAGAGACAGCAGAACTTGCAACGCGTGCATCCCCTTTCACTGCTGCTGTTCTCTTGAGAGGAACAAATAAGCCGATCCGAACCTCACCGGATGTTCCTCCAAGGTATAGCAGGACGCACCCCCCTACCAAGCCCTTTCCCGCTGAGATAGTCATGACGGTACGCGCTGTTGGATGTCTTCGTCGAAGGGTAAGTGACGTAATGATCAATGGCGGCGTTGAGGAGGTCTTGTTGTCGAGATGGATGATGAGCCCGTAGGAAAGCCAGCGCAGAGCCAACCGAGATGACGTCATGATCTGGGTCAGCGAAGAAGTGGTTTTCGTTAAGATATCGGCGTGCATACCATAAAAGGAGCTCTGCGCGCGCTCACACGCTCTCTGCTGCTGCTCTGCAATCTGCATCACCGCGCTGGGCACCTGTGAGAGCTAGAGGCAGGAGAACCGGACGTCATCCTCAAGGTGCAGGTGAGATCATTGGGGGAATCAATTGCAGAAATCATCTTGTTTTGTGGGGAGGGGTTGCTTGAGTTTTTCCAGCATGTACAGGCGACGATGTTCCTGCCGCACACACAACCCAAGGCTGTGTAGATACTTACCATCTTGTAAGTGTCGGAGAGAGGCAGAGAGAGAGATAGAGAATAAGGAGCATGCAAGAGGGCGTCCAGCAGGTTATGTGTGCGTGTGGGTGTGGCCCGCGGGAGAAGACTGACGGGAAAAGGCACCAGCGATCAGAGTTTTCCCGGTTGGTAAATGTCCCCCCCTTCCCGAGAAGAGGCAGACACACCGCTGCTGTTGCTGCCGCTGCCTTTAGTCTTACAGTCTCGTCATGACCGAACCACCGGCGGACAACACGTCTTGTACCTACCTGCACCTATTCGAGGAAGCGTTCGAGGCCAATGCTGCAGCTACAGCGGTGCTCGACTGGTACGGGCACTCTCTCTGTGTCCGTACATACGTGCTCTGTTTATATGTTCGAGTCAAAGGGAGATCTTGTGGGAACAGCATGGCGAGGTGACCGCACGCCTCGGCGGTGCTTCACTACGGTAACGTTCACCCCCTCCCCCTCGCAAAGTACATAGACAGTATTACATAAAGTTACACCTTTAGACTAGTCAGCGCTGACTTGTCTAAAGGTGTAACTTTTATTTAATGAAAGATATTAGAGTACTCATGTGCTCTGCCTTCGCGATGAATTTTATGCTATTCAAGCTCCTGAAGGTGTGTTGATTGGCAGGGGGTGCTTGCAGCATGTCTGACCATTGTTGTGGAGAGGTGAAAAGCTCGATGGTCGCCATGCTACGCCGTTCTAGAGCAGTAGAATATTTATTGGCATAACGCTGGAATTTACGATTACATCCTTTGGGACATGAAGATTTGAGGATCCATGTCTCAGAGGAGGTGAAGTGCAGCCATTCCCCCCCCCCCTGCTGCTCCCATCCAACACCAACCCTTCCATGCACAGGGTACCCAATCTCACGGTGTGCAAGCAAGCACAATGGCGGTTGAGGCTGCCACAGCGACGGAAACTGCCACCGGGGAAGTTGCAAGACATCCCCTGCAACACAGGTGTGTGAATGCAAATGTGTGTTTCCCCTGTCTTTTGTACAGCAGTATCGTGTGACTGCTGTCGATCATTGAAATCGGTTTGACCGATGAAAGTTTGCCGTCACCCACTGGCACCAAAGAACATGCATCTCCACGTCCATGATTTTGTCTAAATAATAGCTGCATGCATAAGCTCTCCGACTGAATCGAGAGCGCGTACACGCGACCTCCCCACGGTCCCGTGGTCGTGTGTTAATGTTGTTGTTGTTGTTGCTATTGTTCACGTCTCTCAGATCCACTCGTTCGTCAAAAGTCTAGACGTGCGCCAGAGAGGTCTGGGTTCCATTCTTCCGCGCTTCCCTTCACCCGCTTACTCACCAACGATACATGCCTTCCACCCCGCGTCAAGCATCGCGAGACACCCCTTCGAACGAATGCCGCAGCTATGTTACCCCGACCTCCCTCCACCACCGCGTTGAACATTGCGACAAGTCGTGACCCCGACATACCGTCGGGTAGTGACAGGCAACAAATCACCGCGTTATTTGACGGTCGTCCCGGTGGTCTAGTGGGTAGCCTCGCAGCCTGCTAAGGATCAGGTCATGGGTTCGAGTCCCGAAGAGGAAATGTTTTCTAGGTAGTTAAATCCTGGTCTCCGTTGGAAGCGACGCGCTGCAAAGCTCGTTGTTAGTAACCTTGATGGACTTCATAAGTCGCGAGGGAAGGGATTGCTGTGCCCTTCTCGCGATAACAATATGTCAGGCAGGAACCGCAGGAGGGGTTCCACGCCCCCCCTCATATGTGACCCCGGTTGGGTCGTCTAGCCGGTAGAAGTGGGTGATAGGGGCCAGAGGGTCAGACGACAGAGTCCAATGATGGGAGATAAAAATAATAAATAAATAACCCGCACTTCTGGGGAAAGGTCGCTGAATATGTCATTGAGTTGTAGATTGGGCTCTTGTGCCAGGGAAATATTACAGCGATATACGGCACCACCGCCACTGTGGAAGTTGTGACGTCTGGTGCCTCTGGTGCGGCTCTGGTGGTGCTGGTGATGCTGCTGCTGCTCACGCGGGCTGCGGGTCCTACAGCGTTCTCTTGCTGCTCTACGTTGAACGCAATCCGCCCTCACCACGTATGCACATGGCCCTGCTTTGTGTTTTTTTTTTAATGCTGAACTAGGTCTGCTTGCTGATGCCCGTTGCTGTTGCTGCTGCTGGTACAGAAGCGGCGCGTGTGAGAAATCGTTCGTTAAGAAACAGAGGCTCAAACTTTCACGAAAAACAGATCCAAGAAACACGGACCAGCTGTGGATCCTACAAAACTCTGTATAGCAAATTGGCTGTGGAACCCACAAAACTCTGTATGGCAACCTGTGCCCGACAGTGGCGACGAAATGAGCTCGACCCGATCTTGACCTTTCTCCAACCCGGGCCCGCTCTGTACCCCTCTATTTCTATTTCGGCCCATTCTGTTCTCCTCCATTTTCTACTGCGGCCCGTTCTGTGTGCTTCTATTTACTACTACGGCCGGTTCTGTGTGCCTCTATGTACTACTGCAGCCCATTCTGTGGGCTTCTATTTACTACTGCGGCCCATTTCTGTGTGCTTCCATTTGCTACTGCAGCCTGTTCTGTGTGCCTCTCTTGACTACTTCGGCCCATTTTGTGTGCCTCTATTTACAACTGCGGCCCGTTTGTGTATACTTGTGTCTACTGCTGCAGCCCGTTCTGTATGCCTCTATTTATTTACTACGTCGGCCCATTCTGTACGCCTCCATTTTCTACTGCGGCCCTTTCTATATGCCTCTATTTACTACCGCTGCCTGTGCTGCCGTTCGATCAATAGGTGGTCGTTGTGGTACGACAACGCCAAGCTTAAGGCAGCAACGGAGACCTGGGCGGACAACCTCAAGCACATCCTGGCGTTCGAGACCGTTCAAGAGTTCTGGGCACTCTTCAACAACGTCATGCCGCCCAGCATGCTATCGGTGCGTACGCATATGTGTGTGTGTGTGTGTGTGTGTGTTTGTGTGACTCGCGGTGTACATGTGTAGGCTTGTTTCGCGATGCCGTTCCGTCCTTCCATCGTGTGTTACAGTTGTGTTGCCGCCTGCTTCACGTACAGTCGTGGCCCCGATGTAATAATAAGAGGGTGGTGTGACGAAGGACCCTTTTATATATCGGAGCCCCCTCTTTTGCTGAACTATGAGGGCACGCAAGTTTACATACATCGGGTTCCACCCTCGCATATCGGATCCCCCTGTTATACGACACCCCTTTTGACGGAGCCACGACCCTACGCGGATGGACCCCTCGCATGTTTTTTTTCCCCGCGTTTCGCGTGGCTGCGTTTCTTTCGCAAATGTAGTGAATAATTTTTTTTAATGCCGCTTTTTTTTTCCGGTTGGAAATTCGTTGTCGGCTGTGTGGACGCCTTTTGGCCTTCTGAGCTTTCATGGGGTTTGACGCTCTACGCTTCGCGGGGCTGTTGGTCCGTACCCGATGAAATTACTTCGTTTTCCTTCTGGTCGGCCGCCAAGATAGCGCTGTCGGCGCTACAGCAGTAGAGGCGAAGCTACACGCACAAGACCTGCTGGCGCCTTCTTCCAGATCTCGCAGCGTGTCAATGTAGTGTTGTTGTTTGTGTTGTGCTTTTGTGCGTGCTTTTGCGGTCCCGCAGGTGCAGAGCAATTACAGCGTGTTTAAGGAGGGTGTCAAGCCCATGTGGGAGGACACGGCAAATCGACAGGTGCGCCGAATGGAGCAAGTCTAGCCTGCGTAATTTGTTTCGCCAGCCCGCTCTCTGTCTCTATCTCTTTCTATCCCTCCCATCTATTGAAGCCGCCCTAGCAGGGTCGGGGTGATGCAAGGCTTGTTTCGCTCTTCCGGACGTACCTCGCTGTCGGTCCGCGGGGAACATCAACGCTCCCTCTCGTCCTTGTCTCGACTGAATACATAGATGAGATTAGAACCGGAAGCATTACCCGCCAGAAAATGGAAAACAACACAAATACGCCTTCAAAAACGTTAGGAGCAACTACCTAAGTACCCCGAAATATGCTGGGGTTTCGTATCTGGATTTGCAAGGATTAAACGGTTGTGCGTCCTGCCGTCACTAGGTCGCGCCGGTATGAATGGATATGAGTTGATGTGACCAACAGGCCGTTGACGGTACCTCCCACAGCAGCAGTATATCCCGTTTTTTTCGCGCAGCTCTTGTAACACAAGTGACCCGGAATGATTTGATTCGCCATCACGTTTCTGAACAATTGGTCGAGAGTATGGTCCATCCAAGACAATTTGTCCAATGACGGTTTGTGCAATAACTTTCGAAAAAAATCGAATGGAACTTGAAACAACTTTGGCCGTGACGGCGGCGTCGAGTTGCGTCGATATCCGGTGAGTTTTTCTAATTCGGGTGTTTTTCGACATTTTCGGCCCAAAATGATCCACGGTGCCCCCTAACCCCCCATACCCTCATCATATCATGTCACGGAACCCCCTATACCCCCCTAGCCCCCTACAACACTTTAACCTATACATCTGAATGTGCAACGGCCCTGCTTTCCTCGCCATGACGGCACGCAAAACACCCACCCCATCAACGATGGACCATACTGCTGCTTTACATGACACAACCAACACTCGACTCTTCGTTTAAAATGAACCCGCGGCAGATACTAGCGCCCGAACTACGAAGTAACGCTGCCCTCTAGCTACCGAGGGTAATCCGAAAAACATTCGGCAGGCATGCCACAATAACCGCAATCTCTTAAAAAATGATTTGCACATGATCGCCACAAATCAAACACACGGACTCAAACCAACTGGACACCTGGCTATCCCCCGCGTGCGCACGTCCGAGTACCGGAGAAATTATTCAACAGACAATTTCCACGCTCCCCACGCTCCGCGCAATATCGAACGAAGCACCAAAGGCCGCAGTGCTCGCTCCCTCTTCCACGCCGTGAAGACCTCGTTCGCCCTTAGGATGGCCTTACACCTCATCTCCCGCTCGGCCGCTAGCGCCTCCCTCTCTGCTTCCTTTTTCGCCTCCTTCGACTTCCCTGCCTTCTTGCGCCGGGCGATTTTTGAGCGGTGAGGTTGCGCCGCACTCCGAGGCGGCCCAACCTCTGGACACACAGCAGTCTCTGCCGTTCGAACTGCTGCGGACATGACGCATGCATCAGCAGACCCTACGAAAGACAGCGTGGCCTGTCCACTACCTGAGGAGGCACCAGTGCTCTCGTCGCGATAGTCCTCGTCGCGGTCTTGGTCGTCATCGACTTCCATGGTAGAGAGGGTGCTGTCATCGGGGGTTGGTGGATCGGCAGCTGACGCAGAGCACTCACGGCGCTGGAATTGGCCGCCGCTTCCCCTTTGAGGTGTGCGGCGGCGCTTATTCCGCCGACCCATGACGAATTTGGGTGCTGAGCACCGTTGCAGAGCGTGTGGGGGTGGGTTGCGCCCTGCGCACAAGCTGGGTGGGGGCTCGCGTAGCCACGGGGGAAAACTCGTCCCCGCTTGCTGGTCGGCCAAACAAAAATACAAATATCTCGCGAACGGGAGTTTTTTTCGACAATCGAAAAAAAAACCCACCTGGGGATTTTCGAGAGGAATCGATTGCCGCGGTCTATTTTAAAATCGTACGGTTGAATATCGCAGGAAACACCAAGCCGAATGGGACCCCAGATCTAGTTTTTCGTCCATAACTTTTTTTTTCCCTCAAATCCAAATCGGAAAAAAAGCCCACCTGGGGATTTTCGAGAGCTATCGAAATCCGGTCTCAGAATTGTGCTCTGAGAAAAAGACACCCCAGAAAAAACCAAGCCAATAATTCGGGATATTTGGAAATAACGAAGAAGCGGAACAAAAAAATGAAAATCGCTTTCCGTAGATCGATGCGCCTGGAAACAGGGCGTTTGCCGGTACTTTCGGATGTCGGAACAACCACTTGTGTGCAGAGAAAAGTGCACCTAAATGCCGGACTCGTCATTGGACAAATTGTATTGGACGGACCATACTTGAATGCTCCTCTCTAGCCGAGTTTGTTTTCGCAGTACTGTAGACGTGTCTTTTTTTCTCAACGTACACAAGATCGCCTGTGTTGTTTTCTCGCTATTTCTGTCAGACAATACATGCCAGAGAAACTTGCAATTTGAGTTTTGTTCTTTGTTTTTTTTTACCCTCGACTGCTGCTTTTGGATTGATTCTGCTGTCTCTGTAGGGGGGTAAATTCGTGCTTACCGTGAAGGGGGAAGACCTGCCGCAGCTGGACCAGTGGTGGCTGCATGCGGTGCTGTCCGCTATCGGGGAGACGCTAGAGGTGAGAGACGACGGCGGCTTAGAACGGGCTGAGCCCCCACACACACCATAGGCCGAAAGAACATCCCCACCGGCACCAGTGTTCCCAAAAGGTGTGCTGGCATGTTTTGGTCTCCACCCACTCACCTGGTGTTCCCAAGTGGTGTGCATGCTTCGCGGTCACCCAATATTCTAAAAGATGTTCTTGCTAGCTTTGTTCCCTACCCAGTCACCCAGTGTTCCCACAAGGTGTGCTTGCTTATATAACTTTGTTCGAAGTTGCACATACGATCGTACGTACTCCGACTACGATTGGCGATGGACGGAGGGTAAGCGGATCGCGGGGGTTGCTGCTGGTGGGATATTCATAGAAGGCCTTTGTTCTTGGCGTACAGAGGAGGCCTTTAGGTTTCGACAAACCCCGCTCCATCCCGAGCACATGCACGGCTCTTCTCCCGGGGTAGATAAGATGTGGACGGTATTTACGGGTTATGCATGAATATAGCGCAGTAAGCAGCTTTTTTCCTCTTTTTTATTTCTTGCCGTAGCTGTTTCAGCTTGTGTTCCCTTCTTTTTTTTTCTTGCCGTAGCTGTTTCAGGTTAGTTTGACCTTCGCTGGCGAGAGGCATACAGTTGGGTTAGATTGTCTGTTGGTATGCAGGCGGGTGCCCTCTGCTGTGCGGGTTGTATGAGGCGGGTGCCCGGTATGGTCCGGATTAGTCAAGATGGTTTCCACATTGAATAGTGTGAGTGCCCGCAATATTGCAGGTGGAGGCGCTTTGGCACATACCCGCTCCAACGGGGGCACCCGACCTTATCCAAAAGGCTTCTCTGCATCAACCTTGCCCTCGATGGCTGGTGATCATTTACTCGTGTCAGAACGTCCCCTCGCAGTCCATATTTTGCCGCCGACAGCATGCATGCGTTCAGCAGGGTCATCTTCCTCGTGGTTGGGTTGCGGGGGTGGCGACGAGTTTGCTGCTTCGCTCTCACGCTGAAGAGCCTACACGGAGGGAGACATGCGGCATCAAACAGCAAAGTACGCGATCCTTTCGCACGGTTCGCGTTTATTGCACCATCCTCGGCTTGGATTTCCGTCCGCGCTCTGTTGTTCTATGCATGTCTGCCTGGCTGAAGTCTTTCCCTCTCCCGCATCTCTGCTTCTCTCGTGTTCTCCCTCTGTTTGTCTTTCTGTCTGTCTGTATGTCTGTCTCTGTCTCTCTCTCTGCCTGTCTGTCTGTCTGTCTGTCTGTCTGTCTGTCTGTCTCTCCCTCTCTCTCGGTCACTCTCTCTGTCTCGCTCTCTCTATCTCCCTCTGTTTTTCTCTCTGTCTGTCTGTCTGTCTGTCTGTCTGTCTGTCTCTCCCTCTCTCTCGGTCACTCTCTCTGTCTCGCTCTCTCTATCTCCCTCTGTTTTTCTGTCTGTCTGTCTGTCTGTCTGTCTGTCTGTCTGCCTCTCTCTCCTCTCTCTCTCGCGTCCAAACACACCCCTTCCCCACCACCATGGTATCAATTAAGTCGGAGACCGATCCGGAGGTGTGCGGCCTGGTCGTCAGCTTGCGCAAGGGGCAGCACCGCATAGCTCTCTGGACGAAAACCTGCCAGGAGTCGAGGGTGGTTCCAGTCGCGAAGAAGCTTAAAGAGGCCCTCAAGGTATGTGGACGAAGAGAGAGAGCGACATGTTTGCGTTTTGGGCTCATGTTGACCCGCAAGAAGTGTCCAACGGGAGTGGTCATGGAGTATATGGGATGTTATCTCGGTCTTAAACGGTAGGTAATACAGAGAACGGCAGGTATCATTTTTTTTTTTTTGTGTGTTTCGGTTGCTCTTACTTTTTTTCGTGTTTCGCTCCTGTCAATTGTCTGCTGGTGTCGCTCTGCTTGCCTCCACGCTGTTGTTGCTGCGCCCCTCCTAGTTGTACATGCTGCGTAACCAACAATATCGCTGTATCCACCGTAAGCGTTCTATCTTTCGGGCACGATACGAGATACCTGGTCGGTAGCACAGCGCCAAGCGTCAACGCCAACCGATCACCCCCACCCCCACACCGTATTCCCCACGGCGCCCCCGTGCGTTTCGCCGCAGCTTCCGGCGCGATTGAAGTTCGTGTTCCAGACCCACAGCGATGCCGTGTCTTCCCTGTCCAGTTTCCAGAACGCATCGTGAGTGTTTCCAGTTTTCAGGCCACCCCGAGAATGATGGCATAGCGAGGAACTGGTGTAGCGTGTTGTGTCCCGGTGTTCAGGATAGGCCTACGTTGGTGTCCGCCCGTCCCCGAAGATTGTACCACGGGATGGCGACGTTGTGACGATTTGCTCGTTGACTGCGGTGTGCTCCTCTTTGGTGTGACTTGGACAACCTTGTGACGACAGAGCCCTCTCTCTGCCGTGGCATGCGGCACGGACACATGTGACATCGGAACCCTCTCCTTGATGTGGCATGAGCACATGTGGCGACGGAGCCCTCTCCATGCTATGACATGTGGCATGGCTGCATGCGATGACGAAGCCGTCTCTGTGCCGTGCCATGTAGCATGTGGTCATATGTGGAGACAGAGCCCTCCAAATTTCGGGAATCCTAGGTCATGTTATCCGAGGACTGTTCAGTACAGGCTGTACCCGCTGTTGACCGCGCATGCTGGTTCTTCCACGCGGAACAGCCCGATTACCGCGTGTGCCCTGGTTTGGTTGGCGTGCTTTCCCGACGGGGGGGTGTACTCATAGTCGTGCATGCCGTACTCGTTTGACGATTGACCTCGCACCCCTGCAAAGCCGGGACGGAGCACGCCGGGTTCGCACCGGACTAGGCGGCTCTCACATCACCAAGCGCGAAGCGCTGTGGGGTATTCGGCGAGTCGCATGAAGGGTGCGCTGCATCCTGCTAAGGGTGCTCGGCATCTTGTGCTTACTTCCTTATACGGATGACAGCTGCGTATGACTTACTTTATTGTCTGGTGCTTTCACTTCCAGAGACAGTTATGAGCACCGGGTAACTGCCTCGAGGGTGCTTGACCATTTTAACACAAACGTGGTGCGATCATCCCCCTTGCACGGAGTCATTCCCCTTGCACGACCACCATTTTGGTTACCGCCAACAAGAAACAGAGTTAAAAAAAAACAACGGTAACGTGGTTGCCGAGTTCACGATGTGAACTGGCTTGTTTTACAACGTTGTTGCCAAGCGACTAAAACCCAACCCCGATGGCAAACACCGAGGAGGGGGTGCTTTCCCGACGGGGAGGGCAAAAGCGCTGCCTGCGCCCATCGTCGTCGTCATTGCCAATCCTCCAGGGCGAACAGAAAACCACACGCAAGGCCTATAACTGAACTTGCTGGTATTTATTTGGAAATACGTCACGTCCGAATAAGCCTCACGGCCCCCGCGCAAACGCTCGGGTACTAGGTGTGTAAGATTCAGCACGGAGAGTTCGTGTGAATGGCAACTTGACGTAACTCCAGTAGGGTTATGCACGCCGTGTTTTGCGTCGTCTAAGAACGCCGTGATTCATTAGTGTACCAGCGTCAAGCACCAACCGTGCCCCTCCCCCCCGCACCTCTTCCTGTGATGCTTTCCTGTCTGCAGGCGATTTGAGGTTTGAGCGAGGACGGAGACTAGCGTGGGAAGAACTTGCATGTGCTGCCGCTGCGTTTGCTGGCAGTGCGGCACGGTCAAAGCTCTATTGGTCGACGCGAGCTGCAAAGCTGCAAGGACAGCGGCCGTGATTGGCGATACTCCATGGCATTTGAAGCGGGTCGGGTGTTAAGGGTCGGGTGCGCATTACACGTCGTTATCTCGGAATCCTGCAGGGGAACGGCGTTAGGGTTCGTGAAGCGCCAACGGCACCGGTCATAATGTAGACGACTTCGATAGCACCTACATGGAGTGTTGTGCTGGGTAGAGTATGGTGTGAGACAGGAGGATACAGCCGTTACATCTGTATGTTGTAAAGATGTTGATACCTTCTTTTTGGTATTTGGCCTGTGACGACGGGAGGAGTTCGCGTCACTTGCATCGGTACGGACGTTAGAAGGTGCAGTACTGAGGAGAGACCGGAACGGTTTTTTATGTGACCGCAACAACATTTGTGGGGGTTCATGTGGCGAACTTCTGTCGACTTGAGGCTGGGAAAAAATTGTCCTTCCCGCTGGGTGGATCGAAAGGAGATGCGAGAGACGCGCCGCACGCGCACTAAACAATTTCAGCATGTTTTTGGTTTGGCGGAGGGCTGAGCAGCTTCGCATGGTCATAGCTCCTCTTGTTGTCATCCAGCTTCATGCGCGTGGACCGCCGCTACCTTGCTTCCTGTTACCTTCGCGATGCCGCAAGCGCCAAACAAACGCGTGCGTGCTATGGTCGCGGTGCAGCCTGTCAACACGGCGGGTGTTGTCAATTCTGGAAGTATTTTTTTAGCCCGTCTACAAATAAATGCATGTAGGGTGTGTCCTTGAGCCGAATAGAAGGCGCGCTCAGTCGGTCTCCCCGACGTCCCTCATGTTCATTTTGCGACGTTTTTTGGGGGTTGTTTCGTGCGGGATGAGCCAACCTCTCGTTTTCCCTTGTCCATTGTTTCTCCACGTTCTCTGTTCATTGCTTGCGCCGGTCACTGCGTGCGTTTTGTACGTTCGCTGTCGTTTCCGTCACGCCGTCCTTCACCTAGTTGTTGTCCGGTTCCTCTGTATCTGTTTTCAGCAAAGATATGAGTTTCAGTGATGTCGGGACGGAGAACAAAGTAGTCAACTCCCCGTGCCAATGCGCAGGGGACGAGCGAGAAACACTCCCCCCTCCCCAAAAGCAGAATCTTGTGTTTTGGCAAGCCGTTTGCGAGCAGGACGAAGGCTAAATCTAGTTGTCAGCGATTTCTGCGTGCATAATTCGAAAAGGATCATCAACCAACCCCGTTCGACTACTTGTGGTTTTATGTCGAACGGGTTGTAGAGTCTGGTCTTTCTGTGTTTGCATTTTTTTTTGTAAATAGTTGGGCTGGCTCGAAAACAAGATCTTCGACTAACACTCAAGGGTCATGAGTGTGTGGAGAGGTTCTGGCCAAGTATACCCATGATATGTGGCCGATGACCGATGGAAAGGCTGCCTTGAACCATTCAAAACTTTCAAAATACCGTGGTACGACTCTGTCTGATCCAGGACAATTCCTGATTGGCTACCAACTGTGAAAAAAGTGTATTGTCGCTGCATCGCAGCTCAACACGGACCTCGAGGAGAGGACGCACAATACGCCTGCTTGCGGAAACAGGATATTGTTTTTTTTTGTGTTGAAAAAAAATCGGTTGCACGCGCTTGATATACCGATATGACGACCACCTGTGAGTATAAAATAACGTGAAGTACATGATCTTCGCGTCCACCACGAAAGCCATCGGGGCCGTGGGGGGACGGGCTGTCACCCTGTTGTAGTCCATCCATGTGCTTCATGCCCTTGAGTGAATACCGCGCGGAAGACGAGCGACAGGAAGCGGTCGAAAAGCTCTGCGGGACAAATAATTGCGACGATTGGTATCCATTGTGGCTTGGACACCTCGTCTCGAAAAGGGCATGTATTCGAAGCAGGCAGGGGCAAGCAGGCCATCTTATTTTGTGCGTCCCACATTTGATCTGGCAAACTGGGCACCGCGTCGGAGGGCCACTTGTAAAACTCACCTTCGCAGTTTACGGAACCGCAGTGTAAGGCTGCACTCTGTCCTTTTTATCGACACAGCGGTTCGTTGCTTAGGCTCCGCTCTCTACAGCAGATCACACACCGGGGTTGGTATGCGTTCTCGTGAGACAAAGCAAAGATCGACCGCGGAAAGATCTGCGTTTCGAGAGGTGCGGCAGAAGAAAATCGTTGGCCAATCAGTAGGCTGCTGTTTGCTTCCTGTTTTCCGTCGCTTGCTTCGTTGTTATCAGCCGGTGCGAGCAACTGAACGTGTGTGGTGGCCGAGGGGGTAGCTCCTGTGTGCCGTTTCCTTTTCCGGCGATCAATTCCTTTCAGGTATCAGGTACGCCGTTGATGTTGTGGAAGATTTAAGATTCATTTCTCGCACGTTCTATTGGGTCGGTGGGGCACAATCAATGCACCGCACCGGCAGTGGGTTTCTTTCATGTTCATCAGCAGTGTGGCACTCTCTGTTGAACGGGAGAGTGCCTTGAGACAGCACGGGTGCGAGCTACTGTGGGCACCGACGCCCACAGGGAGGGACGATGGCTTGCGAACGTTCGCGCAGGACCTGGCTATAGGCACAGCAGGAGTAGTAGCGGCAGGCGGATACGATGTGATAGCTGGCGGCGTTTCTTAAATCAAGTTGCTGCGCGGCGTGTGTGTGCAGCCCGGTCGGATGTTGATCAAGCCCGCGTTCCCGATACGCTCAGCTCAGAGTCAATTATCACCGTGGTGGTATCACGTGACGACGCATGCGTGTTTTGTCTCCCATATTTTGAAAATTTCTCACACATGGCGCAATCGCAATTAAACTCCCGGCACTCGCTGTACCGTGTGCAACCGCGCGTGTGTCCTCTACGAATTTCATGAACCTGTTTCGGACGATTTTTCGAAAGTTCGTTGTCCCAAGTCCGTAGCCACAAACTACTGGCAGTTTCGCTAAACCGTCGAAGGGACACCCAAGGGGCACCCATGGGGCACCCATGGGCCTCCCATGGGCCTCCCATGGGCTGCCCATGAGCTGCCGATAGGTGGTCCAATGGGCAGCCCACGAAGTGCCCACGAAGTGCCCACCGTGACCACTTCAACCTGCATTGAATTTCGCCACCGGCGTATCAATCTATGTTGAACTTTGCCACCTGCACGTCAACCTTCAACTTAGCCACCCCCAGCGCAAACCTAGCACGTATCGTGTGGGCTTGGGGGTAGCGTTAGGGTTTGGGTTCGGGTTAAGTTTTTTAGCAGATACACAAGATCCGGTTGAAGGGCTAGGTTTTTTAGCAGATACACTCGCTTGGGTGAGATATACTTCACATGGATGGGCGGTTTGAACAAAACTGGAAGAGTGTGGGAGACCCGGATTGAACCTCCTCTAAACGGAATCCAAAATTCGCTGTCCAAGCAACGTTAATTCGGCATGCAATGAGTACGTTCAGACGGCGCAATGATGCGCAAGCGGTGTACAGACAAATATCGTGAGAATGCCCCGAAGTTCTTGTGTTCATCCTTCCGCGATGTCTCAATGTATTTTCCCGCCGTACGCTACCCGTCGCAGCTCACCTAGGATATCTCATCCTTTCAGAGTACGCCGTGATGGCATGGTTGTAGCTGATCGGAGGATGCCTTGATGGGTAAGGACGAAATCACACAGTCGTAGCTGATGATACGATTCTGTGCGGAATGTGTCTGCTGCTGATTGCCTTTTCTGTGTGTTGTTTGCAGTGTTGGTGTCAACAACTGCTGTTCTCCCAACCTAAGCCTTGACGCGCGCGATCTCTTCTAGACTATTGGTCGCCAGCAAAATGCTCTCAACGCTGCGCAAGCCACTTGGGATTGCAAGCCACAGCAGTAGCGTTCCTATTGCAGCATGCTATCAAATGTCTCCAAGTGTGACTGACCCTACATACATCCGTGCATCACATATCCAGTCGACAAGTTCTTGACACCACCGCTCTCCACTCCCAAATGCTAAACTTCAGGACTTCTGGCAGGCGTGATCTCTGTTGAGCATGGGCTTCATATTGGGCGCTCTGTTGGTGGAACTTACTCTGGCTAGGTTACTGGGGGTTTCCGCTGGTGGGTGTGAACCATCACTGGGGAATACGTTTGGTTGTTGTCTCGCCACGGCGGCGAAATCACTCTCCCCTGATGATGATTTTCCTTCTCCCTATATAGTCTAGTCTAGTCCAGTTTGTTTTTCCACGACGATGCATCATTACTGGTCTGATGAAAAAAAACTGGTATTGGTCCTGCATCCTGAGCAGAGTGTGACTTCACGGCTGTTCAGGACCTGTCCAACAAGCCTTGGCGGACTTTCGTCGAGGTAAGAGTAGATCAAACAACAAACACGCTGTTGATTGAAACTTGAAAGACAGGACCTCGACGACTGCCTCACCGTAAGAACAACCCCGCCTATTTCTGCGTTCCCTTCTGTCTACCCTCGTTCTTCGACCCCCGTTTTTATCGGTTGTGTCAGAACTGCGCAGTTTGCTACATTAAACACCACAGTGCTGCTGTTCTGTCGTACCATTTCTTGCTTGCTCTGACGGCGGTGAAAGTATGAAACCGAGATATGCTACGTGGTTGAGCGATCTCTACAATACCGGTGGTTGACGTGCAGATGAATGCACACCCGCTACATCGACGACTTGTTTTGCATTCCGTTGCTCTTGAGGGTTTTGATACGCACACACGACACAGATCTATATCCCATGCGCTGGAGCCGCTTGTTGTGGTATTTGTTGTTGTTGTTGTCTTCACGTTAAAATCCATCCCGGTCTCTCTATCCAGTACCTCCTTCTGTCTCAATCTCTCCGTACTAATCCAGCACTTGACTCGGTCAATTTCCGTGGTCACAGGCTAAAGTACCTAGAAAAGGTATACCAAAATAAAATGGACCCCAAGGGTTAGCAGAATTTGGAGGTAGACATTTGATCGTGGTTGACCATGGTTATTTGGCGCCGTCGGATGCTAAGACGTGACGTCATGCTAGATCAGGGCTTTATGCCGAGGCATGTGCCCTTCTGTTCAGTTTTCTTTTTGCCCATCATTGGACTCTGTCGTCTGCCCCTCTGGCCCCTATCCTCCGCTTCTACTAATAGCTAGACGACCCAACCGGGGTCACATAGGAGGGGGGGGTTGGACCACCTCTTGCGGTTCCTGCCTGAGGTATTTTTATCGCGAGAAGGGTACAGCAATCCCTTCCCTCGCGACTTACGAAGTCGATTATGGTTTACTAACAACGAGCTTTGCAGCGCGTCGCTTTCATCCGAGACCAGGATATATTTAGTGAGAAAAAAACTCACTCTGCCTGGACTCGAACCCATGACCTGGCCCTTAGCAGGCTGCGAGGCTACCCACTAGTATTCCACCGGGGCGACCGGGATACAGTGTGTGCGTGCACAT
Source organism: Ectocarpus sp. CCAP 1310/34 (assembly GCA_902602495.3). NCBI lineage: Eukaryota > Phaeophyceae > Ectocarpales > Ectocarpaceae > Ectocarpus > Ectocarpus sp. CCAP 1310/34. Next base: position 27,029 of record CACKRE030002109.1, on the reverse strand, counting down.
CGTGGTTGACCATGGTTATTTGGCGCCGTCGGATGCTAAGACGTGACGTCATGCTACATAAGGGCTTTATGCCGAGGCATGTGCCCTTCTGTTCAGTGTGTGCGTGCAGACGGTCCATGATTGTGTGTGGGTGGGATATTGTGAGTTCGCGTGGTGAGCGTTAATCAAGAGAAGAGAACAACGGAAGGCAACAAGAACCTGCTCCTGTGGTCGGACAAGAGAGTCCACACAGCACAAAGGTGGTTGATTCTGAAGGAAGGGGTCAACTACCATTACACGCTGCTGCGCTATCAGCAAATCACTGCATTTTCAAGTAATTCGCATGAAGAAGTGGGCGCCCTTGATGTTGGCGGGAACCCGATCATTTCTCGGAACTTCGGGTTCACTTATTCGAGAAATGTCAACCCTAGCCGTGGCCTCGCAGACGCCTGGCCTCAGTGTGCTTGGTTTCCGTTTAGGAAGGTCTTGCGTCGAGACAAAAATGGCATGGGTTAGGAACTATGTAAGGATGCCGGGGCTTTTTTGGACGTCATGTTGCGAAATCTTGGCTCGGCGGTTCTCTGGTGAAGCTTCTTTCATCGCGCAATAAGTGTCGATTCGAAAGCGGCCAATTCCAGCTGAGCGGTACCAACAAAAAACGAGCCTGTCTCGTGCACTGCTGATGACCCCACGTTCCCTGCCTACGGATTTCGCTCGTTCGGTGGCAGTGAGCCCGTGCCTTGACCCTGAAGACGACACCGGAAGTTACGAATGCCTGGAAAGTACTTCTACATCTTTGTGAGTTCAGGACAATGCCCTTTGGTTGCTGGCCATGTCCATGAGGATCTTCATGCGGCCTATCGGGTCGTCAATAGGTTGATCAAGGCTGACAAAGCACCCGGTTTGGTTTGGCTGTATGCCAGGCGCTGGATGGCTCGGTTGTTTGTTACTCCTAGCTCGTCCCGTGGGCTCTTGCCTCTTTTCCGATATCGGTTATTCGAGGAGAAATCAACCGCTTTAAAATGGATGCGGTGTCGGCTCTTTCCCGCTAATCAAGCACGCACGATCACGTCTCGCATGAATTACAGAATCCTCTATTTCTGCGACATATCTGACGAAGACGTCGAAGAAGGGCATTTGGCATCATGCTTCGACGCATTCGGACGTGATTCAATGCAAACCCTGTGAGTGTGTAGGCGGCAGCATGGCACGGCGGTTCGTATTCCGCATGTCGTCGTGTGTCATTCGAGTCGTCTCTCCTACTGTTGTTGCATGCAGGCGCGCCGTCTTTCGTACGGGGGGTACCGCACACAAAATTCGTCTTACCTCAGGGATACTTTCCGAGTTTTTGAGGATATTCTTTCTCCCGCTGTTGCACCCCACTAGAAACAAGCTGTGCAAATATTAGTATATTTTGTTGAAGGCGAATGCGGAGAACAAACCAAACTCAGAACCCCAGGTACCTGCGGTTGGTGCGCACCACCGGTGTGATGGAAGGCCTTGAGACTTGAGCAGGAATTAGAATGTTTGACATGCTGTCGTTTGGGAGGATGCACATCCACCCGCGGGTCCTAGGTTTTGTTGAGTCTATCGATGAAGGCGATCATGACGGTGTCGCTGGGAATGCAAAGTGCGGTGTTTAGATCCCGTGCTTGAAGTGTTTGGTTGGTAGGTTCCTTGGGAATGTACCCAAACGGACGTTTATCTATGGGCCGGTCTAAGCACGAAGCCGGAATGCCATCTTTGGACTCTCATCCAGAATGCTCTTATCGTGGTCGGACGCGGCCCGAGAGTTGGAATTCTGCACAAATTCAACGCATATTCACAGTCGGCCCCGCCTTGGCGAGTGAGTTCCATTCTGATTTTGAACCTGACAAGGAGAGACGTTTCTGGACACCATACGCTTTTGACTCCGTGTCTCTGCGGAAAAGCCCCAAACGTCGGATGGTGGTGGGCTGGCCATGGTTCGCCTTCGACTACGTACGGAGTGAAGCTTACTGACCTGTGGCCTCCGCTCTCCTTTTTCCAAAGGTGGCTAACCGGCAGCGCCTCTCTGACAACCCTGCCGGAGGAGATCTTCGAGGATCTCCCTGCTCTTGAAGAATTGTGAGTGTGTGGATGGCTGTATGACACGTGTTGTAGATGCAGGGCTGCTTGTGATGACTCACCAGACTTGTGGTTGCGACCATCATGACTGTCTTCACTCACCCACTATGCAGTCGAGACTTAAACGAGATATCGTTCACGGGGAAACACCTGTAAGATGGCAAGTCGAAAAATGGTTCGGTAGAAAAGCGAACGTGCGAAATGGGTGACTGACCAAACCATCGCCCCCCATCTATTCATTAGTGACTAGGCCGAACGTCAATTCCAAACATTAAATATCTATTTCGTAACCATTTGAGTGTGTCTCCGTGTCTCCACGAAGTTGGTGGTTGGATGAACCAGTGCCGACCAAGCACCAAATGAAGCTTGCTGGCCTGTCGCCTCTTTCTCCCTTGCCAAAGGAGAATTATGCACAGCGCTCTGACTACCCTGCCGGTGGGGATCTTCCAGGGTCTTGCGGGCCTTGACCAGCTGTGAGTGTGTCGATGGCCCTTCTGCATGTGTTGCAGACGGGATTTGTCCTGTTTTTTGCCTGCGCCAGCTAAGCGTTATTTCGCACTCCGGGTAAGGTTTGACTGAACGGAGCTTGTCCGTGAGGTAGTAGGCCGTCGGAAGCTGTATATGGGTGCGGAATTGGTTGTGAGCTTCCAGAGCTTTGAATACACTGGCTTCGTCATGGAAACTGTCGAGGCTACCTCAGTACCAAGTCGTGTTCGGGGGCGGTGGTCAGAGGCACATGGCTACGGGTTGCTGGTTATTCCTAGAAGCCCTTCTTACGATCTCCACGATCATTCCGTTGCCAGGCTATGTTAACGTTAAACTCAGACTGGCGGTGTTGCGTTCCACAAGCGTTTTGAACTCCCTGTCGCCACGAACGATCCCGGGTGTCGATGTTGTACGGTGATGGGCTGTCAATGATTGCTGTCGACCGAGTGCGGGGTGCAAATTACTGACCTGTCGCCTCCGCTCCACTTGCCAAAGGGATCTGAGCGACAACGATCTGACCACCTTGCCGGACGGCATCTTTCAGGATCTCACGAACCTTTACTACTTGTGAGTTTCTGCGACATGTGTGCATGTGGGATGCGGTAGGCTGGACTCAGCCTGAGTCATGGCTGCGTCAATGGCTTGGGCAATACAGTATCCAGGGGTGCCGTGACTGGGGGGTCGGTGCATGTGGATTGCGTGAACAATAGTAGGTTATCGAAAGCTGCACGGGTAGAAGTCGTGGAAGGAGTTGGCTGCTTTGTCGTGGAAGTTATCGAGGACCCTTCCGTACACGGCCAATCATGTTCCGACGGTGACCGTCAGAGCGTGGCACGAAGCTCGTCACATGAAAAACAGCGAATGAACCATCCAGTCGCTCTAGATATGAATACAACAATGCTAGCCGGATATCAGTTATTACTGGCGTTAGTACACTTATCATCAAACGTTTCACACTCCGTGTCTCCACGAATTGCCCCTCTTGACGATGTTGAACGGTCGTGGTCTCGTCTTCGACCACGGAAACATGGAGTGAAAATTGCTGACTTGTCGCCTCTGCTCCACTTGTCAAAAGGAACCTGAAGTACAATAGGCTGACCATCCTGCCGGATGGGATCCAGCATATGACGGCCATGGAACTTCTGTAAGTTTTTGGCTTTGCAACACGTACATGGGTTGGGTGTCGCCATCATGGACCCAGCCTGAGTCATGACTGTGCCCACGACTTTCCTCGAGTCGAGCAGTATCCGGCTGAGACCTGGGCGAGCTGTCGCCGTTCATGTTTTTTGCGTGCGGTGTACATTGTAGTAGGCGTTCGAAAGCTGCAGGCGATTTAGAGGTTGGAGGAGCTGGTAGTGTCAAGAACATCACAGTGGCTTCGTGGCGATCATCGTCGCTCGTTGTCGTGTTCGAAAATGGCCGGGGGTTTGTTAGACACACCTGGGACTAGTGGGAGATCTTGCCGTGTCGCCCTCGCTTGTGGTTGATTTATAATGTCTAAGTGCAAAGGACAGCAAATGTGCCGTCGTCATCATAGACTCCATGCCTCCACGAAATGCCCAAAGTAGTGTCGATTCTATATGGTGGTGGGATGGACGAGCCACATTGCAGACACCAAGTAGTGACAACAGGTGCCGCTTTGTCGCTTCTGCTCCGCTTGTCGAAGGTATATAGGGGACAACGATATAACCACCTTGCCGGACGGTATCCTTCAGGATCTCACGGCCCTTCGGTGGATGTAAGTGTGTGGCTTAATAAGGAACATTTGTTTTGTGTGGGGTATGACCCGCATGAGCCCAGCCCAAGTCATGCTGTCTGCATCCATGAACTTTCTTCTGCACAAGTCCTACATCCAGTTGAAACTTGGCTAAGCAGGGTTCTCCGTGCAGTGCGAAGTCGTCGAAATCACCACGTGTCCGCTAGAGTGTTGGAAGAGATAGCAGCGTCCACGACAATCATCGAGGCACACGTAGTGTTCTTGGATGTGTTGGAGTGCTGCAAGAAAACCTAGGGCGGTTTGACGTTCGTGCCCTATCGTCCTCGCTCTTATTTTGATCGGTCTCGTGTGGCTCCGTCGACATGAAAGTCAGTCGTTGCCCGATGGTCATTTTTTTTTTCTCCGTTTCTCCACGCATTCCTCGAGCGTCGATTGTGAAGGTGAAGGGCTGACCAGTCAACCCCGTTCGGTTTGACGCGTGTTGATCTTTCGCCCATTATGCCACAGAAATCTGAGCTGGAACGATCTGACCACTCTGCCGGTAGAGCTGTTCCAGAATGCCACGGCCCTTGAGTATGTGTAAGTATGTGGCTCAACAACATGTGTGTGTAAGAGATACGGCATGGATGGACTCAGCCTGAGTCATGACTGAGTCTCACTCCGTCATCCTTCTGGCTGAGCTGTTGGCACACGCGTTTTATTTTAGGTGGAGGTAGCTCGTCGGAATCTGTAGGGAGGTTCGGGGGTGGATGACAGCATCAGTAGCTTTGGCTGGACTACCCTTGCTTCGTGGTGGACATCGTCGAGGCTAGTTTCATTCCAAGTTGTATTCGGCTGTGGCAGGCAGGGGTCGACAGTAGTAGCTTGTGAAGGTGGTCGATGTTGTCAAGGTTCGCCCTCCCACAACATTATGTAGACACCGGTCGCCCCGGTGGTCTAGTGGGTCGTCTCGCAGCCTGCTAAGGGCCAGGTCATGGGTTCGAGTCCCGACAGAGTGAGTTTTTTCTCGCTAATTACATCCTGGTCTCCGTTGGAAGCGATGCGCTGCAAAGCTCGTTGTTAGTAAACTTGATCGACTTCTTAAGTCGCGAGGGAAGGGATTGCTGTACCCATAAAAATATCTCAGGCAGGAACCGCAGGAGGGGGTCCAACCCCCCCCTCCTATGTGACCCCGGTTGGGTCGTCTAGCTGGCAAAAGTGGAGGATAGGGGCCAGAGGGGCAGACGACAGAGTCCAATGATGGGAGAAAAACAAAAAACAAAAAAGTACACTGTGATCACTTTGCGGCCAGATTCCGGTATCAGGAACATTTTGCTGGCAGTTAATTTATTGGCCATGAAGATATTTCGATTCGGTTTCCAAGAATCGCCCCGCGTAACATCGATATTGTGTGTTTGTGGTCTTGCTGTAGACCACGCATGGAGTGAAACTTGCTGGCCCGTTGCACCTGTTCCGCTTGTCATAGGAACCTGGGGGGGCTCACTCCGGGCACGGTGCCGGACGGGATCTTGCAGAATCTCACGGACCTTGTCCATTTGTGAGTGGCTCTGCGACGTGCGTGGGCGGGATACGGCATTCATTGACCCAGCCAGAGCCATGACTGCGTCTCCTTCATTTTGCGTGTGTTAAATGTCTGGAATGTCTGCGCACGTGAACTTGTGTGAACCGAGATAAGTCGGCGAAAGCTGCAGATATGTGTGGAAATGGTTGAAATCGTCCAGAGCTTTGAGTGTACTACACTGACTTCGTCGAGGCTATTGTCGAGGCCGCCCTCGTACCCAGTTGTGTTCGGGCTAGGCAGTCAGCGGTTGACAGGAAGTACATGTAACGCCGGTTGAGTAATCATTTTTGCTCGCAAATCTCTCTTTCGCCGCGATCATTGTGGAGCAAGGCTTCTTAATGATGACTATTCTCTGGCGGTGTACACGTTGGTCGTCAAGCGTTCCGGACTCCGCGTCGCCACGAATTATTCCGAGTGTGGATATTGAAGGGTGGTGCGTTGGCCATGCGTTGCTGTTGACCAAGTAACGGATGAAACTTGCTGATCTGTTTCCTCTTTTCGCCCTTGTCAGGCATCTGGACTACAACGATCTGACCACCCTGCCGGAGGAGGTCCAGGATCTTACGAGCCTTCGCTATTTGTGGGTTACTTCGCGACATTGGTGTTTGTGGGTTGCGGGACGCGTGAGCTCAACTACAGAATACGGTGACTGGCTGAGATATTTTTGTCTTTACTGTTGTGACGGAGGTAGGTCGTCAAAAATTTCACGTGGGTGAGGAAGTGGTCAAAGTTGTCCAGAGCTTTGACTGTACTAAACTGGCTTCGTCGTAGATATTGTCGAGGCTTCGTCAGTACCAAGTCGTGTTGTACGTGTTTGACACTCAGCGGTTGACGGGAGTCACATGCCACGGGTGACCATCATATCCGTTGCCCCTCTATGTGAATGACATACTGGCGGTTTTATTTTTGGTCCACAAGCGTTTCGGACTCCTTGTCGCCAAGAATCATCATCCCAGGTGTCCCACGTTGTATGTTTATGGACTGGTCATGAATTGCTGTCGAACGAGTGCGGGGTGAAGGTTGCTGACCTGTTGCCTCCGGTCTCCTTGCCAAAGGTATCTGGCCGGAAATTCTCTTACTACATTACCGGACGGCACCTTTCAGGATCTTACGGACCTTCGCTATTTGTAAGTGGCTCTGCGACATGTGTGGATGTGGGATACGGCATGCATGGACTCAGCGTGAGTCGTGGCTGCGTCAATAGCCTGAGCAATACAGTGTCCGGTTGTGCCTTGGCTGAGCGGTCGGTGCACATGGATTGCGTGAGCAGCCGAAGGCCGTCGAAACTTGCGCGTGTAGAAATGGTGGGAGGAATTGACAGCTTTTTACGGTGTCTTCTTCGTGGATTTCATCGAGGATCCCTTCGTACACAGCTAATCATGTTCCGACGGTGGCCGCCAGCGGGTGGCAAGAAGCCCACTATATGAAACAGGCGAATGGACCACCCAGTTGCTCCACATATTAATATGATACAACGTGTTGTGGGCGCGCTTATTGAACATCAGTCACCACCTATGTTGGTACGTTTATCATCAAACGTTTCGAACTCGGTGTCTCTATTTGTCGCCCCGCATGACGTCGACTTTGAATGGTCGTGGTCTCGTCGTCGACCGCGTATGGAGTGAAACTTGCTGACCTGTCGCCTCTACTACGCTTGTCAAAAGGGACCTGTCCAACAATGATCTGACGATGCTGCCGGATGAAGTGCGGGATCTCACGGACCTCGAAAATCTGTAAGTTTTTGGCTTTGCAACACGCACTACATGGGTTCAATGTTGCCCGCATGGACCTAGCCTGATTCATGACTATGCCCATGACCTATTTTCTTGAGTCGCTCAGTGTCCGGCTGAGGTCTGACTGAGCTGTCGCCACACACGTTTTGTTGTGTGCTGAAGTTTTGCAGGTCCTCGAAGGCTGCGCGGTTTAGAGTAGTTGACGGATTTTGTATATGTAGTGTCGGCAATGGCTTNGGCGAGTCGCATGAAGAGTGCGCTGCATCCTGCTAAGGATTTTCGGCATCTTGTGCTTACTTCCTTGCGTACGGGTGACAGCTGCGTATGACTTCATTTACTTTCTGGTGCTTTCACTTCCAGCGACACTTGTAAGCACTGTGTAACTGCCTCGAGGGTGCTTGACCATTTTAACACAACGTGGTGCGATCATCACCCTTGCGCGGAGCGAGGGTTCTCCACCCCGCACAACATGATCTACTCGACCACCATTATGGTTACCGCCAAAAAAAAAGCCGGAGGTAAAAAAACCCATAGGTGACCTGGTTGCCCGAGTTCACGAAGTGAATTGGCTTGTTTTTCAACGTCTTTGCCAAGCGACGAAAACCCAATCCCGATGGCAAACACCGAGGGGG
>CACKRE030002109.1:7315-18806 GCA_902602495.3 Ectocarpus sp. CCAP 1310/34 | reverse complement strand
GGGGGGGGGGGGGGGGGGATGGGATAGCTTTAAATATGCCGGGGACTAGTGGGTGTCTTGTCGTGTCACCCTCATTTATTTGATATGCCTCATGTCTCTTTTCCATCAGTGCTCAAGGACAGCAACTGCGCAGTCGGTCATGCAACCTTCGAACTCTGTATCTCCACGAATTGCCCGAAATAGTGCCGATTTTTCATAGGCGGGTTTGCCTTCTTGTCGACCAAGTCTAGAGTGACAACAGTTGCTGCTCTGTCGCCTTTGCTCCGCTTGTCAAAAGGAACCTGGGAAACACCAATCTGACCACCCTGCCGGTAGGGATGTTCGAGGATCTCACGGTTCTTGAAGAGCTGTAAGTGTATGGCTCTACGACACGTCTTTGAGTGGAGTGTTACATCCATGCGCTTAAGAAGGATCCTGCTGGGGTTTCGCTGGGCTGGTGTCCACTTCATACCCGTTCGAGAACGGAATTCTGATAGCTCTTGGTGTGGTCTTTCCTGAGACGTATTGATTGAGTATTCTCACGTCGATTACGCAGCAGTACACGGCACCTTGTAGATGTATAGTTGCCAACAAAAGAGTATGAAGATTTCGACATCAAAATCAAACGCAATTCGAAGAGCATGGCCCGGCCTGGTTTTCTAGAAACCATACATTCACAACAATTCTTCTTCGTTGAAATCTTGGCGGTTCGCAGGGCGTTTCCTTGGAATGTATGCTGACGTTTGTGTGGATAGGATTCTCGAACTTTCCAAGAGAACAATACGTGTAATATTTCAACGGATTGGGAGTAGATAGTTTTGCTAGCGTAGAACGGTGTGGCCTTTCCTTGCTTTGCTTGGGTCCATATGATTTGGATGCTACCGGTCCGCATTGCCAGCCTGCGATCTGGTGTCTGGTGAGAACCTTGTTTTGGGGTACAACAGGCGAATACAAGCAACGTCAGCGAAACAACCTGAAGTCGCCCCTTGATCACACAGTTTGGCGTGTTCCTCAGCCACGGACTGTGTCAACTAGGGGCCCTACAGGTAGCATGACGTTCCGAGGTAGGGTGAGTGGCGACCTTTGCCTTCAACTCTCTACTCGAATGAAGTTCTTGTAGGCTTCCGGGGTTGGCTACACTTGTTCGTGTGAGCAACACTTGATGTAACTCTTGTTCGACGACGATCGATTCCACTCGCCTCACCTCGTCTGAAAGGTATGATCCACGGAAGCTTTTCAGCACTGTTGTCGTAAAAAGTCTGATGGAGGGTCGGTCCAAGGGAGTCGAAAAACATTTCGCAACGTCTTATACTACATTTGTGAGTTCACAAATGACTCTTAGTAGACTACTGTATTTCCATCACGTAGTAGACAAGGACACCCTGAATATGCGAAAGACGAAGCTCGTGGGCTTTCAGGGCAATCTCCGTCTCCGTTTCCTTCATTTATCGGCACCCTCTTGATATGGCTGCTGCAGTGGGGCTGTTACCCGGGCTTGTCTTGCCCGACAAAACTGCAACGGCAGCGACAAGCACACCACCACCTCGTCCACGTACCGCCACGTTTCGTTAATGTTTCGATTACCGTTTTCCTTTTCTTCGCCGGCGGAATGTTTCGGGGTGGGCTTCAAGGAACCTTGAAGATACCCCCCTGGAATGCCTACCAACTATAGGCAATCAAAGGTGAGGATGGCATTTTGGGTATGTTATGGTCGTTGAGTTGAAAGAGTGAAGGCCAGCTTGACGAACAGCCTTTCTTGAATCTCTAAACGTGTCGCAAGTCGCAAGCATGTTCCAGTCACTGAGCTACAATAGTGAAGGTCCGTCGTTCATCGTACACTTCGGATATCGACCTAACAATGGCGTGGACCACGCTAGTGGCATGCGCTGCTTGTCTTGTGATTTGTTGCCACGCGGGATATCCAGGATGGTCGGTCGCAGTATGTCTATGCGTGCGTTGCAATCCATGAATACACGAGATCCTGTCAATACTGAGGAGGTTCTCGCACCGGCCGGCAGGCGAGCGGGTTCGGACTCCGCATCCGTGTCGTGGCAGGGTTCTTGTACGCGCTTGGTGCTGATGGAGTTGTGCACTTTTTCGATGTTTAAACTCGCTGTTTTCATCCCTCCCCATGTTTGCATTTTGGCAGCGCTATCGTTTTCGGTGGTCCTTTCGGCACCGAATGTGGTGAGTGAATCTGTAAGAAGCGAACCTCGAGTTGGTGGCATTGTCGATCTTGGCTTCTGGCGTTTCAGTTGCTCTTGTTCAGAATCCAGCTCCCGTAGTCACAAGGCAGAGGGCACAGTTGAAACATCTCAAGGAGCATGTTACACATTACAGCGCTTGCTTATACGCACAGTTCGTTGTCGTACATGCGATACAACAATAACATACTTGTACCAGGTGCATGCCACTCGGACGAATCAGGAAGTAAAACGTCAACAATACTCTTAGAACGCGCAGGCGAAGAACGAACAAACTACAGTTGGAGTGAGCTCAACCCCACCCCGTTAACGTAGTCTAGTGATGGAGGCTCCACGCCCACATCGAGTATGGGTTGTGGGGCCTGAGGTTTGAGCAACCTCGAGGGGAGCGGCACCAAGGAAGATGGTACGCTCAACACAAGATCTTGGCCGCGCCATGTGAAACCGTAGAGGGAGTAAAACAAACCGAAGGGCCCCACGAGGATATGATGGGAGGGGATAACAAAACAACGAGACAAGGGATAAAAAATAAGGAGCAGGGTGAAATGTCCGACTTTCAAAATGGCTGGTCAGCTACAAAATCAAACCAAACCCAAGCTCTCAATTCGTGTTGGCATCCGCGGCTGCTAGCCCCAAGTTCTTCGCCGCAGGCGGCGCTCCCCTTGGGGTACTTACTCCCTTCCGCGGATGCCACTTCGCTCTGTACCACGCCAATCCTCTTCGAGCTTACCTAACCACTTCCTCTACCTCCAAGGTGCGGTCTGTCTTCTAGACTATGGGGCGCATCCCTGCCCTCCCGCCGAGTGGCCGTTACCGTAAACGTTGTCGTGGCATACGGTGGTGCATTGCGCATATGAGGCATCCGGTTGAACCTTTGTCTATTTTCTCCTTTGGTTTTCTCCATTCATTGTCGTGCTTACGATTCAGATCTGCTCCAAGTTTCAGATCTGCTCCAAGTTTACCAGCGGCAACACTTTGCGTCGACCTTGCTCGATGAGATGAACAGAGAAACAACTACGGTGTTGCGCCACATCATTCCTGAAATGTTGTGAAATTCATGCACGTTTCCATTCAAGACTACCAGCGGCAACACTTTGCGTCGACCTTGCTCGATGAGATGAACAGAGAAACAACTACGGTGTTGCGCCACATCATTCCTGAAATGTTGTGAAATTCATGCACGTTTCCATTCAAGACTGCCTGGCGTTCCCGGTCCCAAGACCCTCGCTGGGTCGGAAACTGAATTACCCACGGTCGTTTCTGTACGAGAAAATTTACCCACCAGTCAAGTATTTGAGTAGATGCAGTACGAGTAGGGCTCCGTAGCAGTTTTGTATTTCTCGACTGATCTTTGTATTCGTGAGTGAACCTTCCCTGAAAATACTAGTATTCGTTCGGCACCTCAGGCACGAAAATATATGAGGGTACATTACCCTGCGATAGGCGCACGCATGGGCATCATCTTTCTTCCCAGGAAGCGCGTGGCACAAGTAAGGAAAATGAAATAGTTATCCCTTGTGCGATCTTGCCTGTCCAACGTGTAGGGTGCTCTGTTCCGGATGTCACCGAAAACGTGTGCGGTGAAGACGTGACGTGCACTCCGGGACCTGTTGGATACACCTGCGCTGCTGGTAAGACAAGATTTGCATTTCTGAGCACATCCAAAGGATCAGTCATTCAAGGGCTCCTGACGCTGCGGCCTCCACGCCCCCCGTCCTCCGAACAAATAGTCGAGTTGTTGGCTTAGGCTTAAACCGCATACCACGTGTCTCGACTCCACAGAAAATAAGTTAAGACAGGCTGGTATGTAGACATACAGACAAATTTTCACGATTGATGCACGTTGATGAAATGGCTCGTATGACAGGAAAGTAGGCGACCAAAAGGACATGCATCCGCCTTCATCTCAGGATGGCATAAGCTGGAGCACAGCTCCCGATGCTGAACGAAACGCTATTCCGTGTAACGTGGTCCCTCACTGTCAAAGATCCAAATAATATAGCTTCTAGTGCTCTTGACTGGTGATAATGCGCGAATGAAGAGTCTGAGGGCGTCTGAGCGCGCCCGCGGTAGAGGCTTAAATAGAAGTCGCTTTGGCACACTTGGTCGGCCCGGTCCGTTGCGAGCGCACGCAGCTGCGAGCCGAAATTTTGGTGTGATAACTTTCGTGGGGGATTATCGATTCATCTCTTCCTGAAATTCTCGTGAGGTGCGCAGTAGCGTAATCATGCGATTTTCTTTTAGGCGGTTATCAACCGTTTGTCCCAGAAGTCCATTGAAGCACGCCCCGATTCAGTGTTGCAAATGCTCTGGAACGGTAAAATATGTACACGGCCCCAAAATGAAGGGAGCTTCCGCCGGAGCGCCTTCGGTTGCTTTCTTTTCAGTATCGCCCCCGAGGCGCACAGGCATGTTTGTACCGATAACAAAGACCCCGCGGTGAGGCGACGGCTCCAGGTGTATTCATAACAATTGACCAACAATGGCACGCATGATATGCTGCCTACATTTTCGTTGCAGAAGAAATTTTGCAGAATCTCTCTCGCCCAATGGAAGGTGACCTACTCGCCCTACGCTCTACTTGCTTCGTGTCACAACTCTGAGTTCCGAATCGCCGCGATGCCCCGTCCCAGCGGCTACACCAGCCGCCTCTCCGGCGCCCACACCTGCACCATTTGCCTTGATCGCCGCTCCACAAGCTCCACCAGCCCCGACGACGCTCGCCTCGCCGGCTCCCATACCTGCACCATTTGCCACCCCGACGATGGCCGCCTCTCCGGCTCCCTCACCTACACCACAAGCCGACAATGCCTTGGTCAGCCCTTCCAACACACCGTTCGGAGGGAAATCGACTTCGGACACTACAACGACGATCATCGGTGTTGGATCTGGCGTTGGGGGAGCGGTTGTGGCCGCGATTGCATTGTGGCTTTGTCGGCGGCGACGACTCGCGAAAACGAAGACCCGGGGGAGCCCTCCTGCCGTGACAAGAAATTTGGAGGATATCCGCGTCGGACCCGTGCGCACCACGCTTTCAAGCACGTACGATGGTGGCATGCTTCCAGGCGGGATTGCGAAAGAACGTTCAGTAGAGGGAGCGTCAACCGCTACACGTTCCACTGTCAACGTTTCGACGATCGAGCGGGCCGAGCTTGATCGGTTACACCGAGGGCAACGCGTGTCGAGTGCGGCATCAGCCGCTTACGATATATCACCAGAAGCGTTCGGAGGGAGCGGGGCGTCGTCCAAAGAAAACCGGCGAGGTTCCGGCAAAGGGCTCGGGGTCGGCAAAGTGGCCAGGGAAGTTGCGCTGGAGCTGGCGCAAAATTGCCCCATCCCCGGCGTGAGCGAGGCGGCGACAGCAATGTCCATCCTGGTGAATATGGTCGTGGATAGCGGCGAAGATGATGGCGACGCGAAGCTCAAGCAATGTCGTTCGATCGTTATGGTGCTCGAACGGGCGGCAAAGGTGGCTGAAAAGGTGAGGTGACGGTGTGTTCGGTGTTCTCTGGCGTTCCTCACTCCAATGTCGAAGAGTCGGCGAGATTTGTCTTTTATTCTATCCACCCGACCATTCCACCTTGACGAGAGCAATCTTGGCCGTTGTGCTCACCGGGAAAACGGCAGAGATTTACGGCAAAGGAGAGCTTCTTAGGCACACCCAATTCTCCACCTCACTTTCCGTACAGCCTCTTCGAGAATTGCTCTTCGGGTGATGTGGGGCAGAGGTTATTGGCAAGGCATGTTTTGGCTCGCTCTGTGTTCTGCTAGTGCGCCAGATGCGTAGATATCTCTTGATGTCTGTTGCGACGCTCCGGGAAAACACATGTGTTCTAGATACGTGGTCCCGAGGTTGCATTTCGGTGACCTTGCGAATCCCTCGTTGTATGGATCAAGGATCGCGAAACGATGGGAAAAGCAGAGCGCGTCTTCATCCAAGATGTGCTCGAAGCAATCTTCGACCTAAACGAGCTGATCAAGACGTACCAGAGCAAGAACAAGCTTTCAAAGGTGCTGGTGTCGACGCAGTTTAAGCGGCAACAGGACGAGTTAGATGTGGTCGTGGACCGAGCTATTTCGCGCCTGCAGGTGAGCGCTGTTTCACAGCATGTTCTGCGTCAACGCGTGTATACGCCAGAGCTGGTGAGATTCTTGCACCCTCCAGTAGCTCGGTACAGCGACCTCGGCCTACCCACTGCACAACAACCTAGCTTGAGGTGTGGGTTAGGGCTAGGGTTTAGGAGTGGGTTGAGCCTAGCGAGACCCAGCGCCGTGGTGTAGCCTGAGGGCTGGAAACCCGCTGTGCCTTAAGTTGCGTGCCTACCTCCAACCACAACCCAACAATTGTTGAACTGGCGAGTACAAGAATCTCGCCAGCTTTGGCGTGTATACGCCTGTCTGTTCTCTGCTGCACCCGAGCTGCTGTTTCGATACTGTTGTTTGGCGGAATATCTGGATCGCAATTTCCTGCAGACAAGACGTGGCGATCGTATGTATTCCTTGCGAATCGCCGTACGCTCTGCTAGCCAGTTGAACGGGAATGGCTCCTTTCTCTGCTTGTCATCCTGCAGTTGGGCCTCCAGGTGCAGGTTCGCGACGACGTGAACGCCGTAAAGGACGGGATCCATGTGTACAAGGTAAGTGTACAGCATGGAGCGTGAGTGCCCTGATACCATGCGAGACACTAGTGCCCCACATGAAGGCAATGAAGTATTGAGAGCACCTCTGTTCAAAGCGCCAAACACGGACATCACAGGAGCTCCTGATCGCAAAGATTCATTTGAGCTCCGTGAAATTGCTGAGAGTCGCCTCCGGGAGGAAG
This sequence comes from Ectocarpus sp. CCAP 1310/34, assembly GCA_902602495.3. Taxonomy (NCBI): domain Eukaryota; class Phaeophyceae; order Ectocarpales; family Ectocarpaceae; genus Ectocarpus; species Ectocarpus sp. CCAP 1310/34. The sequence continues at coordinate 11,801 of CACKRE030002109.1, read as the reverse complement.
GTCTAGTAAAGGTATGCTGGGATTCTTTGGGGCATTTCAAGGGGGCAGGACGGGGTGGCATGGTGGCCCTAGGAGGACGACTCCCCGCTGGCCGGCGCGTTGCGAAAAGCCGCGGGTCCTAAGCCCCCCCTCTCAGTCGCAACTCTGGACAAAAAATGTTACTGCCGGAGTACGTGAGCAACCTGCCCACATCCCATTCCTAATTTAGTTTGACCGGATGATTTTCGATGATACACTGCTGTGAACATCCGTTCATGGAGGGGAGTCCCTGCGGGGTGGTTTGACTTCGTACCCGTCCAACTGTTTGGTTTTTCGAGCCTTTTTCGTTGGCTCGGAGAAGCATGTCATGGAGGCCGACGTTTCGGCGTCCAGGCCAGGTTGGCTTCAACATGCTCCCTCGTTGCGTTTTTCAGACGTTTCGCAGCCGCATGAATGATGTTCCGTTCCTTGCTGTTCATCAGCGGTCAATCGATGCGGCCAAACTGGAATCCCTGGCGGAGGCTCGTAGAGCAAGGCGGCAGCGGAAGCTCGACCAAGTCGAAATCCCGGAGGACAGGGTGGTTATCTCCGACGAGCTGCTGGGAAGGGGAGGCTTCGGTAAGGTGTTCCTCGCAAAGTTCAACGGACGGAACGCCGCCGCCAAGGTACTTGACGTTGCGCATTGTGTGAAGTTTTCTCTCCGAACATACATGCACGACCCGGGCCACAGAGCGTAGTTCGACGCCATGTGAGGTTACCAACAAATATCTCTCGCAACTCTCGAATTCATAGAAGTCCCGGGAGCAGTGCAATTGCTAAGGGTTGATGTCCAATTTTGCTAGCGGTTGTTGCTCCTGTGTCCGGCATCGAAACAAAGGCCCGGCTCTTGTTTCTGGTGTCGCAATAGGCTCATCCCTCGCACATCGAGTATGACCAAAGAGTTAGGGTCGTGGCTGTTGTCCTGTCTCGGTAAGAGGTGCCCGTTCGGTGTTGGAACTTGACCCGTTGTTGTGTTCCCGATACAATTTCGAGGGGAACCATTTCGAGGTAAATCCTTTCTCAGTCATCGCTTGTCTTGAAACTACCACAACTTGCCTATACGGTGTTGTTGGCGAGTACCGTGCAACAGTATTGTCATCTTTCGTTTCCTTTATTGTGTCTGCGTGTTTATCGCCGAATAACGCAGGTGCTGTATATTCAGCACGACCTTGGCAGACGTGACGACTCCGCTATCCTTGAGAGCCGAAAGGATGGTCATTCCAACGCTGAACGAGTGAACAGTCAGCGAAAGGGATTTCTGCGCGAGATGAACGCAATGATTCGCCTCCGCAGCCCCCATACGGTCGTTTTATTCGGGGCTATCACATCGCTGCCAGACCGCTTGGTTCTGGTAATGGAGCTACTCCCTGGCGGCGACCTCCAGACGCTGCTGAAGAACTCTGAGCAGCCACTTCCCGAGGAACAGTCCCGAATGATCATCGGAGACATCTGTGCTGGCATGATGTTTCTGCACAGCAAGGAAACCGTCCACGGCGACCTCAAGTCCGCCAACGTGCTGCTTGACGGCGTCGGTAGGGCCAAGGTGAGGGCAAAGAGCTGCAGAAAATGCTATGTCAACCTATGTTGTACTTGACGCTTTGAGACGCCCTAAGCACGAAGTTATTCTGCGTATCAGATTTGCAAAAGCAGCGTCAAAGGATCTGTGGCAGAGCCTGAGAGAGTCGTGGGCTGGGTTCTGCTGTGTCTAGTCGCTACCATCCACAATGTTCTCTGACACACTGCTGTTGCGTGTGAATGCCAAAGATCGGGGACTTTGGCACTTCCCGTTGGTCTCAGCACACGAACTCCACGGGTCTGGCCACGTACACCACCAAGTCCAGCCAGAAGACCCAGATGAGCTTTAACTGGAGTGCGCCAGAGGTACGTGCAGCATGGAGCCTCGGCGATCATGTCAAGTCCAATTCCAAACGAAAGACAGAGGAAATGGTGAATGATTGCTTCAGCGCCGGGCGAAGTGAAGTGAGGGAATCTAATCTTCAGCCGCGGAACGCGAACCGCGCTGCAGTGACGACAAGTTCCAGGATGGTAACCGCGACTATGTAAACTACGTGCAGACCACCGCCAGAAGTCGAAGGTCTGCTCTTGATACTATCCAGAGATTGCCCCGCCCTCTGCTGGCATGATCAGATCTGGTTTTTCTCTGTAAGAGCATCTTCAGCAGTAAACTCCTTGTCTTCCGCACGTACCACGATAAATCCATCCCACTCAACGAAATGACCCGTCCCGAAAAACTATGATGGCCCGCGTTGGAGACCTCTGTGATGCAGTGCACGCGCATGGAATGAGGATGGATCGAAAAACAGGCTGAAATCCTCTGTGATTCAGTGCACACGCATGGGGTGGGGATGGATCGAAAAACAGACAGCGGGCTGAACATTACGAAACAAACTCCACGATAGCCACAAATTTCCTCGTTTCAACGCTACTATCATTACTCATGGCCATGGATAGCTACCTGTTGCGCTGTGCAAGTCAGTAGGGCTCCGGTGGTTGCAACCAAAATCGCTTTTTCGAACAGCTGACGGCCTGCCCCCCCCACTGCTCTTGCTCATCGATCTAGGTGCTGGATGCTACCGTAAGCACGCATGCCAGCGACGTCTACAGTTTCGGTATCGTGGCCTGGGAAGTGTTTTCGAGAGAGCTGCCGTGGGCAAACTTGGCTCACCCAAAGGACGTTTACATTCATGTCGTGCTCAAGGGACTCCGCCCTATGTTCCCCCCTGATGCCCCGGCCGACATGATAAGCATGGCGACTGCGTGCTGGGCCGCAGAGCCCAACGCACGCCCCACTTTCGCTGCCATCATGGATGGCCTGACGTTTAACAGTTGGGGCGCTTAGGATGTATGTCAACCCCGGCAATCATTCCGGAGGGGTGCTCTTTTCTTGTAGGTCTCAGGTCTCAACCAAGGAGTACTCGGGGGAAACACACGTATTTTATCCAACTAGTTATGCGGTGGAGGAGAGCAAAGGAGATATGTAGAGCTTGAGTCACGATACGCATCGGTAGTTTTCCGAAGAAGGAAAGATCATCAACGCCCGTGTGGTATCCGTTCACTGCCGCCCTTAGACCGATGCTACCTTGTTTCGCCATCGCCTTCTTTACTACGCCCCAATAGCCGGCGCTCCTTCCCAAAGAATAGTCCTTCCCTCCCTGCTAGGCGGGCTCGCGTGCTGGCATCTAGGCTGTGGCATGAACAGAGGAAGACGCCACAGGGCAATCAATATGTCATCGCTTCCATAGGAAAGAAGCAAAAACTGAGGGGCTACAAACATAGCAATAGGCTTGAGTCCTGATTCGTTTTCGTTTTTATTTATTTTCTGCTTTGCTTTTGGATGTGATATCAATCTGCATTCTGATGTGCTACCGTACGGGGTTTATGTCGGAGTTCATGCACGATTCGGGCCTACAGCAGTGTGATGGTTTCTAAAGAAACCGCACCGCGAAAAAGACCGAGCTACTGCTGTTTGCTGATCCAACTTTGCGGAGCGGCTATTGTTGATATTCTGGCATGCAGGAGAGGCGCTCGTTTGATGAGTCTTTGCTTCGGGGTGCGTGTTGCTCGTTCCACTTGCAGTACGTGTGGTCTCGCTGCGCAGTAGTATCTCCGTTCTCATTTCGTTTCTATGTCGTGTAGACCAGAGACCAGAGCGGTTAGACAGGCCGTCGACTGGTGAGACAACTACACAGGAAAGAATGATAGCAGGACAGTAGTGAGCGAGTGGCCGAGTCGGCTGCCTGCTGCCTGCCTCTGGCCTCTGGCTGGGCTGGGTCCTTCTCCCAACACCGTACACCGTATCTACACCGTAATGTACACCGTACTGCTGTGGTACGAAGTAGGCTCGTTTCAGGGGCTGTTTAGACCTTGTCCCCGTTTTATGCTGTGTTGGCGTTAAGATGCGGCGGAATTAGCTATTCTCCGAGATGACGTGTTGTTTTTCTTTTTATTTGTTTTTCTCCCATCATTGGACTCGTCGTCAGCCCCTCTGGCCCCTATCCTCCACTTCTACCAGCTAGACGAGCCANCGGGGTCACATAGGAGGGGGGGGTTGGACCCCCTCCTGCGGTTCATGCCTGAGGTATTTTTATCGCGAGAAGGGTACAGCAATCCCTTCCCTCGCGACTTACGAAGTCGATTATGGTTTACTAACAAACGAGCTTTGCAGCGCGTCGCTTTCATCCTAGACCAGGATTTATTTGGTGTGAAAAATACTCACTCTGCCGGGACTCGAACCCATGACCTGGCCCTTAGCGGGCTGCGAGGCTACCCACTAGACCACCGGGGGGACCGGTCCTGTGTGTCTGCATGAATATGGCTCTCGGTCAACCCCATGAGTTCAGAGAAGAGAGAGCTAACCGGGCAAGGGCAAAGGTGAACTGGGCATGTATGTGTTGAGTACCAGTTCGACTGCAGAGATCTAGACAGAGGTTGAGTTCAGCATGTGTGC
>CACKRE030002105.1:0-10289 GCA_902602495.3 Ectocarpus sp. CCAP 1310/34 | reverse complement strand
GACAACCGTAGCACACACACCACGCACATGACCGTACTCACCACATGCGGCGCAGTTGCCCTCAAACCTGCGCGGCGCATTGCACAAGCTCAAGGTATGTCCATGGCACTCACACCTCTCGCATCGATGAACAGCACCAATCGGAGCGCCTGCCGGCGGAGGCGACTCCTCCTGCCGGTAGACGGCGTNGCTGCTGTTGGTGCTCAACACGGCGTCTGACGAGGAAATGCTGAGACTTGGCAAGCTCGACTACGAGAGGGGTTTCTACCGAAAGCGCACCCCCTCCGCCGGTCGAGCTGCAAGAGCTGTAAGACACAAACCACTGAAGACTGTGCGAGAGGTGGTGGCGGGCATCGAGGATCAACTGGAGAACGATTACTTCGCGGTAGGTCAGCTGGCGTTAGTAGCTGCGGTGAAACGTTGCAATATCGTGGTCGGGAAGCAAAAACTGGAGGTGGGCTTCGAATCGTGGAAATGGGCGACACCACCGGCTGTTTCGTTGGCGATCTTTATCGTGATGAGTTTCTGCACCTGGTGGGCAATGACTTCGGGGGCTACAACGCGGCTACGTATGCTGCGGGTACGGCTACAGTGCGCAACCCAAGCAGCAGCAACGTGGCGGAAACAAAATTCAACCGCTTTAGCGCCATCGTGATCCCACAAGAATCCGTCCCACGGGCAAAGCCGTACATGCTACAACGGGGATCCTCTGATCGATCTGTGTTTGGGCACGAGAAGCCTCCAGAAAATCTTTGCCCGTGCCCAACCACATCGGACAAACGTCCGATGAAACATCAGGGCTCTCCCGTGCCGATCGAGGTGGATGACGAGACCAAGACAAGCAGCAGCGTGCGATCGCGACGTTCTGCTGAAGGTGCCCGGCCCGTCAAAACCGCGTCAACCAGGGATGTACCGGAGCGGAAGGCGACGCCGCTTGGGAAAGTGGTGACGAAGCCCGCGGTACTTCCTTCCGCCAGCGGCATGTCGGCAACGACCAGGTCGGAGGAGAAGCCCATGCCGAAGGAGAAACCACTCGAGCTCTACAGCAGCAAAGCGGAAGATGCTGCGGGGTCGGAGACGCTAGAGTGAGGTGGTGCCGGCGTAGCTCCCTCAAAAAAGAAGCGTGCAAATGCGGGGGCTCCGCAGCACTTGCACTGCAACATTCGCAAGCGGCCCTAAGCAAGGGAAGCCCTGTGGGGCCGAAGCGAAATCTCCCTGCGGTATGTTCTGTAATAAGCACAGCCGGCAGGGTAGTCGGAGCCGTACGTGCGGTAGCGGTGGAAAAGGGGGTGATGACGAAGCGGAGTACGAACAGGAGCCTGAGGGGGACGACGACATGAGGGACGGCGGTAGTGAGGGGTGGATTCCGGGGGACGCAGCAGACTACGACCAGGATGTGTTCGTGAGTGGCAAGAGCCCTCAGCAGGTCAAGGCGATGGTGGACAAGATAGAGGAGGCCTGGGGAAAGGAGGCCCTGAATTTCATCTTTGGGTTGGTGCAAAACACCAACCAATTCGTGCAAGACCGTAACATAAGGATGGGCGCATTTTTTTTCGGTGAACGCTAGCCGCTCTTGAGCTGTCAAGTGTTGTCGTTTGTGTATTACGGCAGCACGAGAGGCACAGTAGTACGACTTCGCGTGATTAAATATTTATATTTCATAGTCGTGGGCGTGTCGACAACAACTATACATGTCACTGAGCGACGGGAGGGTGGGAGGGGTACTCCCGCAATTAATAATCGATAGTGCACCACGTTGTGTATGCCTGAGGCTAGAAGGAAGGGACCTCTCTCTTTGCTTGTTACTTCTCCCACTGCTGGAAAAGATCCGGTACTTGTTTGTCGCATTTTGCGGCATCAGCAGAGTGTATGGTGAGCCGGTCGCCCCGGTGGTCTAGTTGGTAACCTCGAAACCTTCTAGTTCCTGGCCTAGTGGATAGCGCTAGTTCGTGTGTACACAGAGGGAAGAGGGTGCTTAACTCTTCTCGCATTAAAAATGAAGGTAAAGTACCGCAGGAGGGGCAGGTAGAGAGGGGCTCTTCTGTGTGACCATCGGTTGGAGTAAACGGCACCAGTGCCGTGAGCGCTGATTTGAAGTGAAGACCCCCGCCAAAAAAAATGGTAGTGTTGTGATGTGCGAAGAGCCTTCTCCCTCTGTCTGTCTCTCCATGCCCCCCCCTCCCTGACTCTCTTCTTCTTTGTCTGTCTGTGTCGCCCCTGTGCCCCTTTACCCTTGTGCGCTTCAAGCCTGCAGACCTGATACCCCTGTTCCCTCCCCTGTTACCACCGTATTTTTCCGTATCGTCGCCAACAACAGAAAAGGAAGAAGGCCAGGTCGGAGGTCGAGGAGGACGCTCCGGAAGGGGGCGACACAGGCGAGGAGCAGAAGGGAGACGAGGCCCTGGATACCGCCGACGAGCACTCTTGGACAACCCGCGGCATGCAGACAGATGTAAATTGGTCGGCGAGATACGATGGCGGCCTCAGCGGCGGTCATGACGCCCGTAGTGGAGCACGCGGCGGGAACTGCGACAGCACCGGGAGCGGCGCCGCGGGGAATGGGGGTGAGAGAGAGGGCACGGCAGATGACGACAGGAGTCGTGCCGGAGCGGGGGGCGGTGCCGCGGGCTCGTTTGAGGGCGATGGTGAAGGGAGCGGCCGCGATGGGAACGGCAACGGCGGTAATGTTGGGAGCGGAAACGATGGGAACGGCGACGGTGGTGATGGATTTGATTTTGACGGCGAAGGCTCCTACCGAGGAGACGGGCACCAGTACTACGACTGCCACCGTAAAAGTGAGGGAGAGGGAGAAGATGTAAGCTTCAAACCGTCGAAAAAGACATTAGACGCGTTGCCTGCGTTCGACCCAGATAAGTTGGGCAGATTTTCGGTGGACGAGCTAGGCGAACTTGCGTTCACCTTCTTCAGCATCATGTTTCCGGCCGCGGTGATCCTTCTACTTGTACGGAAGGTCAGTGCAAGCACCTAACCCATCACGTCGTTGGTCATGCGTTGGATTGCATTCCTAGCTTGGTGGGGAGGGGGCTGTCCGTCACGTGTTCATACCATGATCGAAAGGGTTGGAGTTGTGGCGCATGGTACCACCCTTCAATACCATTTTGCTCCACGGTGGTGCAACACCACCCACGCCACACCCGACGCCGTCGACTTTTTTTTCGTTCGTTGCCTGAAAATCNGAACTTGCGTTCACCTTCTTCAGCATCATGTTTCCGGCCGCGGTGATCCTTCTACTTGTACGGAAGGTCAGTGCAAGCACCTAACCCATCACATCGTTGGTCATGCGTTGGATTGCATTCCTAGCTTGGTGGGGAGGGGGCTGTCCGTCACGTGTTCATACCATGATCGAAAGGGTTGGAGTTGTGGCGCATGGTACCACCCTTCAATACCATTTTGCTCCACGGTGGTGCAACACCACCCACGCCACACCCGACGCCGTCGACTTTTTTTTCGTTCGTTGCCTGAAAATCTCCCGCCGTTGCGGCAGACAAACGAGTACTTCAACTTCTGTCGAAGCACCAAGAACCCTTATGGACAGGAGCAGCGTCGCCGCGACAAGAAAGCATGGAAAGGTAAATCCAGCTTAGATTTGTTCCTTAAGGTTTCTGCTTAGATTTGTTCCCAACGACAACAACACAGATGTCGAAGACAGGGGCTTGTCTTTCTGTCTTAAATAATCACGAACCCCCCGTCTTCAAGACGGACCCGAAAGGTTATTTGTCACGATCACGAAAGCCCGACACGGTGTAACACAGGTAGCAAGTGAGGGGGAGAAGTGTATGTTGTACAAGCTGCCGTTGATACTGTTTCGCTTTTCCTGCAGACTTTCTTCCCGGAATAACAGTTTCCGAAGAAAATCATCCCCTGCCTTGAGCTTTTCTTCCGGATACGGGGTACCGTTCGGAATTGACATTGCACCCCATACCGTACGCAGTTGATACGTCGAATTCACAAAATCAACTGCGCACCCTGGTAACACCTATGGTCGCTTGCCGCCCCCTGTCGTGCAATCGTCTCTCGTTGTATACGTGTAGCGAGTTGTAGTCCATGTTGAACACGGCGTGGACTGGAGCCGCTCTGGTGGGTCGATGGATCTCATTCGACGAGGAGATGGTCAAGTGCGTTAGCCGTTCCGCAGAATTCATGATGAGGCACATGCCAAAAAAGCACATCAAAAACGGTGAGCATGCCAAACTCGCGGCGAGCAAGCGACGTACGCAAACAAATAGTGTGCCTTCGTAGGATCTGTGTAAGCTATGCAACGCTCAAGACTCCACCACTACCCCCTCCACCAAAACGCTCCATGTTTTCGTTGTTGTCTTCCGTTCGTTCATGGAAACATACGATATTTGACCCGTGATAGCGATGAAATGGTATGAGACTACCTCGCCAGGCATGTCACTCTTTAGTGCTTAGCTTCGAACCAGTCGGCTCAGGAATGACACGAGGGGAGCGGATCGTTCGTTCACCAGCCCCGCCGACGTATGTCTTTTTTTTCCAGGGGTGAAGATTTGGGGAGTATGTTGCTGGAGCGGGTACTGTTTCACGGGATACAAGGACGGCGGGTACGCCGGTGATCCGAAGATTCACCAGTGGTCTAACTGTCCCTTGGGGCGGGTGTGCCGGATGGTGATTTTTGTCTTATTTTACGCTTGTCCGGCACTGGGAGCGCAGTTGTTTAGGTCGGGGACCTACATGGCGTGTGACAACTATCTCACCTCGCCCATCCCTTTCATGTGCCTGTTGTGGCACGAGATTTTTGCCATCGGGACTCTGAGGGACACACACCGTGGAGCGAAGGAGGCCATGCAGTACTGGACTGCCACGAGACAGTATGTCCGGAAGAAGGGCGAAATGGTGTTCGCGAGGTTCGGATCCTTGGTGTTCGTGCAGTGGAAGGATTCCAAGGCCGTCAAATTTCTGTCCACAGTCCACCTCAGCCCGAAGCACTTTCTAACAAAGGAGTACAGGTGGGCACGGTGTGCACGACATGCGTCTGGTTTTGAAATACTTGCCACCATGTGTGTCCAGAGGTTGATTATACGCTCGTGATTATGTGTCTAGATACCGTGGCTCATATCCTGACCATGCTGACACATAACCTTCTACATCCGGCCCCGTGCGCCCTCGCCATTTCCGTCCACATCGACAGCAAGCACGTGGCGGGACAAAAGTCGAAGGCAGACGGCTTCCAGCCTTGGTGTAGATTCCACTACAACAAGTACATGGGGGGAGGAGATATCTCGGACCAGCACAACGGAGCGTACCTGTCAAAACACCGTGCTAAAAATATTTTTGGCGACGTCTATTTGAACAGAAGTTGATGCAGGCCTGTACGAACGCGTGGTTGATGTTTCGGTGGTGGTTGAGACACATGCAGAGTGGGGTGGCGGAGGCGATGAAGCAGTTGGAACAAAAGGGGGTGATGGAGGGCGAAGAAACTGCAGATGGGCTGTTTTTCAAGGGGCTGCGAGAGGAGGAAGAGCGGTTGAGCACGTTAGAACAGCAGTCTAGAGCACAAAGGATGAGGGAGCTTAGCTTCTACCTCATGTCCTTGTGCAACTTGGGCGACGCAGAAAGGGGGCGCCGGGCGCAAAAAAACACCCCTGTAGTGGCGGCTGTTAGACATACTCACAGCAGTATCTGGTCGTGAGGATCCCAGGGGGATACGTGTTGGGAATTTCGTGTGTTGAAGGGTACCACCGGCGCAGTCACGGGGACCCTTTGGGCGTGGTCGGTGCGATGATGAAGCTTGCGTGCGTGCTGCGTACTTCTTCTTCTTGTTGTTCTTCCCTCTCTCTCTCCACCACCACCACCGTCTCTCTCCAATCAAGTTTCCTTCTCCCACTCTCTCTCCAACTCTCTCTCAACCTCTCTCTCTCGGCCTAACACGGCCGACTACCCAGTGCCCCAAAGCAACGTCCAGAACGTGCTTGCTGCACCCCGCGTAGTTTACCTTTCACACTAGTGTGACGATACTACGGTATCCGCGCGCGGGCGTAGCCTTCCGGGGGTTGCGCAGTCACGCGCAATCGGTAGACTCCCACAACAACATAAACCATGGAGGGCATCGACCTCTCCGCCCTTAGCGGGGAAGAGCTAGCAGCAGAATATGGAGTGGTGGGAGGTAAGGGCGTTCCGATGTCTTCGGGGGTGAAGCTTTCTGATTTTGATGCGGATGAGGTGGCGACAGACTTTCCGTTTCGTGAGCTGGTAGGATCGTTGATGTGGCTGGCAACTCAGACTAGGCCAGACATTGCGAATGCAGTAAGGGCAGTAGCTAGGTATGACGCATCTCCGAAGCTGGTACTCAGAATGCAGCGATGGAGATTTTAGGCTATGCGAGGAGGACGAGTCACTTTGGTATTTCGTTTCAGAGAGGTACGGTGGAGGGATTCAGCTTGCAGGGATACACTGATGCGGACTTTGCAAGCAAGGCAGCAGACCGTAGGTCGGTATCCGGGGGGATCGTGACGTGTGGAGGAGGCGCTGTGTCTTGGTTTTCCAGAACGCAGAAGTGTGTCACGCTTTCGACCACCGAAGCAGAGTACGTCTCGCTAGGTGACGCAGTGAAGGAGATTTTGTTTTTGAGGCAGATTTGGCGTTTCATGTTGCCGCAGGTCGGCATGCCGTGCATCCCCATCTTCGAGGACAACCAGGGGGCGATTCAACTAGCGCAGAACCCCATCTCAAACTCGAACTCGAAGCACATAGATGTAAGGCACCATTTTCTCAGGGAACTGGTAGAGAGGAAGGCAATTTCGGCCATCCACGTGCCGTCGCCGTACCAGCGTGCAGACTTTCTTCCGAAGAGTTTGTCAGAGGATGCTTTCGAGTCTCACCGTGATTTTGTGATGAATTTGGGATGAACATTTTATTGTTTTTCTGATGAGTTGTGTTTTGGTCTTGTTCTGTTTCCCGTTTTGTTTCATTTCCCGCGCCAAGTATTTGTTGAGGGCGATGCAGCATTCATATTTCTTTGAATTGTTTTTCTCTCTTATAATATTCTGGTCAACTCTTCATGGTATATATTCTGGGAAAGACGTCTTTTGGTTGAGATATCGGGTGTTAGCGAAGTTTTCAGTGAGACACTGTTGCGAGCAGGGGGGATGTTAGATATACTCGCAGCAGTATCTGGTCGTGAGGATCCCAGGGGGATACGTGTTGGGAATTTCGTGTGTTGAAGGGTACCACCGGCGCAGTCACGGGAACCCTTTGGGCGTGGTCGGTGCGATGATGAGGCTTGCGTGCGTGCTGCGTACTTCTTCTTCTTGTTCTTCCCTCTGTCTCCAACTCTCTCTCAACCTCTCTCTCGGCCTAACACGGCCGACTACCCAGTGCCCCAAAGCAACGCCCAGAACGTGCTTGCTGCACTCCGCGTAGTTTACCTTTCAGCGGCAATCAGGGCAAAGTTGGGGGATGGTAACCTCAAGATTCTGAGAAAAGGCCTACGGTTCTATTGCGACGGGAGGATGTGTGACAGTCGCAAAGAGACCAACCCTAAGCGAAAGAGTATGGGGAAGCCAAGGGGGCAGAGAGTTACCACAGTCTGCATGTGCACTCGGTGTCAAACGTTTGGTGGCGTTGTGATGTGTCGTCGCTGCTTCAGCGACCCGCCCAAGCACGCCTCGGCGTTCGCGGCAGCCTCCAACTCTGGGAGGGAAAAGAAAGCGTTCAAGTTACGAAGGGAAGGAGCATACTGTAGGCTCCCTACGAATTTTGCGTCCCGACTACCACATGTATTTGCATGTTTTTTCGTGGGCACGAGAGCGCGGGCGGTTGTGTTCGCTGAAAAAAACATGTTGAGGCGTCCCTGCAGTCCAAGAGGTGCAAGAAACAAGTCAAGTGGTGAAGGCTACGAAGCGTTCTTGAGGCCCTCCCAAGGTTTTTATTTTTCTCGTGGGCACCGGAAATGATAGTGGTTGTCCGAAGAAAGCACTTGCGCTCCACGAACATTGCGATTTCGATTTTGCACATCGGCCGTGATCCAAGCGCCTTTGGCTTCCTTTGAAACACGCGTCTCGACTTCCGGTGTTCTTTTTTCGCGTGGGCACGACGGGAGAGGATTATTTATTTTTGTGTTGTTCGAACAATAGCTCGCTTTCCCTCTTGTACATCAGCCGTAATCCAAGCACAAAAATAAATGGCTTCCGTTGAGATACGCCTCTCGACTACCGGTCGGTGTTGTTTTTCCGCGTGGGCACGAGGAAGAGGGATTTTTTTCGTTTTCAACAAGAGCCCGCGGCTTCTCTCTCGCACATCAGCTGTGATCCAAGTGCGGCTTCCTCCTCCGCCCCGCACCCGCTATAGAGTACTGTTGTGTGGAGGTTTTGGAGTATTTGGTCTCACGGGCTTCGAGTCCGCCATCTGATTATTACTGCCTCGAAAAGGGCATCCCGATCGGCAACGAGTGCCTTCGCACCAATCTGCGCGCAGCTGCACCCAAACCAACAAGCAGCTACGCACAGCACGCACAGGGTCTGCAGGTGCTTGTTGCTCACAAGAAACGAGGTGAAGAACATTTTTTTTAGACTATTGCCCGAACAACGAGCCGTGTTTTTTAGACAACTAGGTTTCGTTGCCCTTCTATTCTCTCAACGGTCACCAAAACGACCATTACGCAAAACGTATGCTGCTCTCTCTCGTTGATAACGGCTTACACTCGGCCCTTCCCTGTACACTCCAATCACGTTCCTTTCCCACGCTCCACCCCATCTTGATATGTCACGCATAGAGGAATCGCTCACGTCAAGGTCAGAACAAGTACTGCTGCACCAAGTACGTTGCTTCTCTCCCTGGAATTATTGCCCTCCTAATACGTCATGCATCACGTACAAAAGTAGACACCTCTCTCCCCCTCCCGTCCCCCCCTCCCGGCGGCGCGGGACACAAGCGAGGTGGCCCTTACCAGGCAAATACCAAATCCAACTGGTTGCGAAAAACGTTGAAGGTGACGCTCACGTCACGCCTCTCCGTAGTAGCGACCACATCGTCGTAACTATCCCCAGCCAGATAGACTCCACAGAGCCCAGGGTGCTCCTTCGTAGCTTCGACGCCCTGATCGCGTGTCAACCCTCTTGGTAGAGCCTTTGGCGGATCGTCGTGCAGGCATGAGCCCGCTCCTACCGCCACGGCGGCATCGAACACAAATTCTACGCGCCGAGGATGGCTGTTATGCACCTCCTTCATCTGGCGCAAAATTGCCAGGGTGTCCCCTCCTCTGAAGTCCTCCACGAGGGGAGTATCGGGGTATGCGCTGACCGCCATCGCCTAGGGTGGCGCGGACGCGGGTAGTAGACGGGGTAACTGCTGTGGCGAGGCGCTGACAGGTTGGCTCTGCTGCTGCTGCTGCTCAGGTTCAACAGCGAAGTTGCGCCGCGTCATACTGCTGTGCTTGGGCGAAAAGCGCTACCAGGGCCTAATTCGAAGAAGCACTCCACCCATCGATGAAAGGGGCACCCGGGCATCCTGGAGCTTGAACGCTGGGGTCTCGTTTTCTATCGAGCTCAATAAAGGAATATTTTCAAAGAATCGGCTTCATAAAAAAGAATGTATGCTTAAGTTAGGCTTTAGTGAACAAGAGATTCAAAAAGAAGTGCCAGGAACAATAACGATATCAGGAATGTATGATGAATTCATTAAGAAAGAATTTCCTGAGATTACAGCTTTGATGGATGATATGAAACAAATTGTAACCTTTAGATCAAATTTGAACTTACCGCTGAGATTTACGATATCTAATATTTATGGAGCAATCCAATACTATAATTTAGATCTCTACGGCATCTTGGAAACCTCTTTTTGTGCTCCGTTTACGGTGCTCTTTCCAGTTGAATTCTAAAAAGCCCTATCAAATGGCCCCACGCTTAGATCGGATTTCAGGGGGCATTTGATAGGGCTTATAGACCAGAGACGGCTCAGGTGGGGACGCTCCGGGCGCTGGTTTCTCCATGTGTGCAAGTCAGGCACCGTCAATCATCGTCCAATCAGCAGGCGTGTTCGTTTCTTCTAAAATATATCTTTTTGTGAGATTTTTTCAAGTACTTTTTGAGCTGCGATTTCCCTGTGCGTCGTAAATAGGCCGCACATTGCGTACTCCGGACTACCATAAGAGTTGGCATGCACACAGTTTCATACTTTGCATGCATACGAAGAACTTCCAAGCACTACGAGACTAGTTTAGGGGTATAACAGGAGGAATCGAATGTGGGCCTATGCTGTAGACTGTTGTTGTTGTTGTTGACTTCACATTAAACCGTATGCCAGTTGCT
>CACKRE030002103.1:2187-12882 GCA_902602495.3 Ectocarpus sp. CCAP 1310/34 | reverse complement strand
CCTAAGAAGTGTATATCATTGTTCCCGAAATGCCACAAGTGTCGACGAATGAGAAGTGGAAGGTGTCTCACAAAAGGCGAAAGAACAAAAGGTGACAGGGGATGCGTAGGGCATGTGGCTGGAATGAATGATGGAGAACGGCATCTCACCGTTGGCGTTGGTTGTCCCAGGGAGACATGAAGAAGGTCCGAATCATTTTTCCATGGAGTTTCGTTCAAAAAACGCGCGCAGTTCGTTGATTGGCAAAAAAACCTGCGGCGGAATTTCGAAAATTCCCCCCCCAAAAGGGCACGATGACCCAAGATCCTTGTTTGGCGGATGGCGTCATCCACGGTGAAATCGAGGACGTCACCTCGGGAAATCTTGGGGGCCATCTTCTGATGATCTTTCTGCAGAATTATCATCGTCTTGAATGACTATGAACGGGGGCGGATAGTGATGGATCCGCCGGCCGGCCGATATCCATGGCAGTTTTGTGTGGGAATCACCGAAGGATTCCTGGTCTAGCCTACGTAGACTGTACTACACAGGCCGGGCGGAGAATGTTGTTGTTTCTATGCTGCCTCTCACCCATCATCCTTGCGTTGACTGCCCGTCGTCCTTTCAAGATACAGCATGTTGTACTCTGGCACGCAGTTTGTATGAGGGAGGAGACTTCAGGGTGATACGTACGTCTCGATCCGCCGAGAGACGCACAAAAAAAAAACAACGAGAGAAGAACGTTCGACACGAGGTTGATTTTTTGAAAAAATGATCCCAGCGCCTGGCTAATACAGCCGTAGTTCGCTGATTGGTCGAACGGCAGTATCGACTCACACAAAGGCTGGACATTTTCGACCCCCAAGCACCGCGCCTCTTTTTTTCTCCTTTTTCTGCGGCTGCTTCGAATCTGGCGAGGGCCGCGGTGTTCCCCGCCACTACTACAATGACGACGCACACGACGATCGATCCCGCAGCCGACGGTAGACAGACAGTGGAGAAAAGAGGGATCCACCATAGATAGGCATCCCCACTTAAAACACACACGCGTGGCGGATCTTACATCTCGTCGGGCGGTCAACGCCGGCAAAGAAACGCGTTCTTATATGAAGCACCTCCTTCAAAATTTCCTTGAATCAATGGAAGCGATGCTTCCCGCCCCCGCCGTCACAACCACCGCGAACACAGGGTTCTTTCGCCGTGGTTGACGATTCGTCCACAATCGCCGACATTTTTTGTTAGCCTATCTTAAAATACAATAAATGCTCTGACGACACTAAAAAACAAACACTACGTCGGCACGGCTCCACGGGCCGAGTACCGGTGGTGCTGCGTCGAGCAGGTCGACCAGGCCGCTCCCCTGCCCGACAGGAGCAACGGCTGGCGCTACCTGGGCCCCCGAGAGGGAGAAATCTACAGGCGCCAGGCGGTCTTCGGGGCCGGGTACGCCTTCGCCTGCCGTTCCCCCGCCTCTCCCCGGGGCCCGCACGCCGCTGGTTCAACTCGCACCCCCTCGGCGGGGATCCCGACCTCCGGGACTTCCAGGTCTGTGCGAGGACGATGCTGTGCAGGCTCCTGGTGCACCCGTGCGACGCCGACACCTGGCGGGCGACCTTCGTCAACGTCGAGGGCGGCGGCCACGGACAGCTCGTGGTCTCCGCCGCCGACGAGACCTGGCGAGTCATCCTATGCTGGGGATCACGGGGCCGAAGGATCGACGTCAACCAGCACGGTATCCCTGCATCTCCTGTGGATCTGCAGGTTTGCACAGGTGTCACATCGGAGGATCCATGCTTCAGACAGCTCAATAGCGCATCCTTCGGCCACCGACTCGTGAAATACGATCCCTTGACCGAGTTTGGATCTACGTGGAAGGAGAGCCTCCCGGGTACCTGTCTGGCGGTCCTGGTCGCAGACTCGTGGCAAGACTGTCAGGTCGATCTACGCGCACGCGATCGACGGAGATTTGGGTTCCGTGACGTAGACCCGCTGACCGGAACCTTTGGTCGTTGCGCGAACATGACGGAGGCAATCCTCTCCTCGAGCCAGACGGAGACGGACCAGAAGACCGCTCGTAAGCGGCGGAGAGGAGCCGATGACACGGCAGACAGCAAGAAGACCTGGTACGCAACTCCCGCTAATGCGGTGGACGAGCTCATGCTCCATCTGCACCTCGGTGGCGTGGCTTGTACGGGCAGACTGACCANCGGGGGGGGGGGCTTGTTTTACAACGTCGTTGCCAAGCGACGAAAACCCAACAAGAGGGGGAGGAAGGGGGTCAAAATATCCAAGAGGAACCAGAAAAGGTCGTAACGCGGTGAAAAGGGAAAAACGCTACAGGGTAAAAAATGTTTGCGGAAGGGAAAATGGAAAAGGAAAAATACAGAGACGGAAGCACACAGACATAGGCAAGTACGAAAGAGACAAAAAATGGAAACGCTTCTTGACATAACGCAAGCAAGACCGAATCGCAAGCGTGCATGCAACAAAGTCACAGCAACAAAAATAAAAGTCAAAACGGAGAAGATTGAGGAGTAGAAACGTCACGGGAAGGAGGAAGACACATACGAAAGTACGAAGGAAAAAAAATGGGAGAAAATGAGAAGGAATAGTACATCCACCGGTCACGAATGTCGGGGCCGGGGATCGAAAAATACGCATTTCGCACATCGGAAATGACGCAGGGATGGATTTGAGTAAATCGTCCCTGTCATCGCCGTCGTCAACGTCGACGTCATCGTCGTATTCGTAGTCGTTGTCGCTGTTGGCGTCCTTGGCATTTTTGATGTCATCGTCATTGCTGTCGGCGCCTCGGGAATCGTGGTTTCCGGCGCCGCCGCCGGGTCCACCGTAGTGGTCGTCGACGGCGTCGTTGGTGGAGTTGCCGATGGTACGGTCGTTGGCCCGACGACATTTCACGGAGTTGTCGGAAGAATTGCACCCAGTCCGTGCAAGGCATTGTTTGTGGATCGGACACGGCGCATATTCCAACAGGATCAAAATCGTCTATCGGTACCGGCGTGTCTGCGACTGTGAAATAGGGCGTCGTTTTCGGAGTGGTAGGCGCCGCGGACTTTGTCGAATATTCACCGTTCTTCCGCAGTGGACATGAGGAGGGCGGCCTTAACGGTTTCGACATCGGTGTCTCGTTGGTAAAGATATTGCTTAGCACTTGCACGGTGCAGGTGGGAATTGCTCAAGTCGAAACCGTCCGGGACGTCGATTCCGAGGTGACTGAGATGCCTATAGCCGTCTGAGATAAATGGTGAAGTTCCTGGCACTAGAGTGTCGTTCGTTCCACGATTCTTCGATCACGTGGGGGGGAAATGTCGAAGGCGGTGGAGGCAGGGCAATCGCTACGCACGAACAACACGAACAGTCCGCACAATTGCTTCGGTGCGGCGTAGCTTTGGGCGGCCTGTTCAAGAGCAAAAGCGGCTTCATTGAGAAGGGGGTCGTCGAAATGGCCAGAAGTGGTAGCGGTATCCTTGAAGGTGACATGTTCGATCCCGCCAACGGCGAGGGCGTCGCGCAAGGATTGCGGTGTTCCCCCTTTCTTCAAGAGAAACCACAAGCCAGAAACGTCGACGTGGTTGACACGAGGCGCCCCTAAGAAGTGTATATCATTGTTCCCGAAATGCCACAAGTGTCGACGAATGAGAAGTGGAAGGTGTCTCACAAAAGGCGAAAGAACAAAAGGTGACAGGGGATGCGTAGGGCATGTGGCTGGAATGAATGATGGAGAACGGCATCTCACCGTTGGCGTTGGTTGTCCCAGGGAGACATGAAGAAGGTCCGAATCATTTTTCCATGGAGTTTCGTTCAAAAAACGCGCGCAGTTCGTTGATTGGCAAAAAAACCTGCGGCGGAATTTCGAAAATTCCCCCCCCAAAAGGGCACGATGACCCAAGATCCTTGTTTGGCGGATGGCGTCATCCACGGTGAAATCGAGGACGTCACCTCGGGAAATCTTGGGGGCCATCTTCTGATGATCTTTCTGCAGAATTATCATCGTCTTGAATGACTATGAACGGGGGCGGATAGTGATGGATCCGCCGGCCGGCCGATATCCATGGCAGTTTTGTGTGGGAATCACCGAAGGATTCCTGGTCTAGCCTACGTAGACTGTACTACACAGGCCGGGCGGAGAATGTTGTTGTTTCTATGCTGCCTCTCACCCATCATCCTTGCGTTGACTGCCCGTCGTCCTTTCAAGATACAGCATGTTGTACTCTGGCACGCAGTTTGTATGAGGGAGGAGACTTCAGGGTGATACGTACGTCTCGATCCGCCGAGAGACGCACAAAAAAAAAACAACGAGAGAAGAACGTTCGACACGAGGTTGATTTTTTGAAAAAATGATCCCAGCGCCTGGCTAATACAGCCGTAGTTCGCTGATTGGTCGAACGGCAGTATCGACTCACACAAAGGCTGGACATTTTCGACCCCCAAGCACCGCGCCTCTTTTTTTCTCCTTTTTCTGCGGCTGCTTCGAATCTGGCGAGGGCCGCGGTGTTCCCCGCCACTACTACAATGACGACGCACACGACGATCGATCCCGCAGCCGACGGTAGACAGACAGTGGAGAAAAGAGGGATCCACCATAGATAGGCATCCCCACTTAAAACACACACGCGTGGCGGATCTTACATCTCGTCGGGCGGTCAACGCCGGCAAAGAAACGCGTTCTTATATGAAGCACCTCCTTCAAAATTTCCTTGAATCAATGGAAGCGATGCTTCCCGCCCCCGCCGTCACAACCACCGCGAACACAGGGTTCTTTCGCCGTGGTTGACGATTCGTCCACAATCGCCGACATTTTTTGTTAGCCTATCTTAAAATACAATAAATGCTCTGACGACACTAAAAAACAAACACTACGTCGGCACGGCTCCACGGGCCGAGTACCGGTGGTGCTGCGTCGAGCAGGTCGACCAGGCCGCTCCCCTGCCCGACAGGAGCAACGGCTGGCGCTACCTGGGCCCCCGAGAGGGAGAAATCTACAGGCGCCAGGCGGTCTTCGGGGCCGGGTACGCCTTCGCCTGCCGTTCCCCCGCCTCTCCCCGGGGCCCGCACGCCGCTGGTTCAACTCGCACCCCCTCGGCGGGGATCCCGACCTCCGGGACTTCCAGGTCTGTGCGAGGACGATGCTGTGCAGGCTCCTGGTGCACCCGTGCGACGCCGACACCTGGCGGGCGACCTTCGTCAACGTCGAGGGCGGCGGCCACGGACAGCTCGTGGTCTCCGCCGCCGACGAGACCTGGCGAGTCATCCTATGCTGGGGATCACGGGGCCGAAGGATCGACGTCAACCAGCACGGTATCCCTGCATCTCCTGTGGATCTGCAGGTTTGCACAGGTGTCACATCGGAGGATCCATGCTTCAGACAGCTCAATAGCGCATCCTTCGGCCACCGACTCGTGAAATACGATCCCTTGACCGAGTTTGGATCTACGTGGAAGGAGAGCCTCCCGGGTACCTGTCTGGCGGTCCTGGTCGCAGACTCGTGGCAAGACTGTCAGGTCGATCTACGCGCACGCGATCGACGGAGATTTGGGTTCCGTGACGTAGACCCGCTGACCGGAACCTTTGGTCGTTGCGCGAACATGACGGAGGCAATCCTCTCCTCGAGCCAGACGGAGACGGACCAGAAGACCGCTCGTAAGCGGCGGAGAGGAGCCGATGACACGGCAGACAGCAAGAAGACCTGGTACGCAACTCCCGCTAATGCGGTGGACGAGCTCATGCTCCATCTGCACCTCGGTGGCGTGGCTTGTACGGGCAGACTGACCAGCTACAGCAACTGGGATTCGTTGTCGTTGCCGGCGCACGGCACCATCATTCGAACCTGGTGCGGCGCGAGCATGGACGGACTGGATCCAAATGTGCTCGAATGCGACGAAGCTACTCGTCTGATCGAGCTGCACGGCACGCTGGGGCGCAAGCTCATTCGTGGTGTGATGGATTTTTGCCTCTCGAGTGAGTACAGCCCGTCTCTTCTCGCACTACTCGAGGTGTGTTGGAGGGGACCCATCGTCGGGGCAAAGGACGCGTCGGGCACAGCCTACGGACCAGGGGACTGCCAGTGCGACATCAACGGCGAGCACACGGCGGCAATGCTGAGCATGGAGAATCTGCCGGCGTTCACCCACATGTACGAGGTGCGGGCACTCTCAAAACGACGGCACTCTCAAGTTCTAGTCAGCCCGCAAAAACGCAGCGTCTCGCAATCGCGTCTTCGCTGGCATCGAGGTGAAGCTAGCCCTCGATGATCTACCCCCCGCCATGAGGACCATTCCCTGCCCGCTGGAGAGAGTGCTGCGTGTCGTCCCACTATGGGGCGGCATCGGGGAGACCTTCGGTACCATGGGAGCCGCGCATGCAGCCTGGCGATCTGTCGGCAAGGACGACAATAGGAAGATGTGGTCGGGCATCTGCGCGGCAGAGTCGCCGGCAACTCTTGAGCGACTAATCCGCGAGCTGATGTCGCGGGAGGACAGGGTCGTTTGTGCGGTCACGGGAGAACACGGTGGAGCCGGGAAAAGCTACTGCACTCTCCGGGCTGCGAAAGCCGTCTTCAAGACCGGTCTTGTGCTGACGCCCACGAACAACCTTCGCACGTCGTACACCGACCGGCCCTCCGGGTGGAGCGTTAAGACTGCCGACCATCAGCTTGGGTTTTCATCGGCGACGATGCGTGCGTCAGGAAGACCGCGGGCTCGATACATATCCCGAGGGTGGACGTTGTCATAATCGAGGAAGCTGCGTACATGTCTCTCCATGTGCTCAGCATGATCCTCGCCGCGGCTCACAGCAACGGCGTCCACGTCATCGGAACGTACGACACGCACCAGCTGCAGCCCGTTCGTGAGAACAGCGACATGTCCATCAGCGTGGACAACGTCGACCGGTAAGTCGTTCTCGAGTGAGCATTTCCCACCTTCTTCCACCTGTTCACACGCAAGCGGGGCAAGACGATCGACGAACAGGTCGAAATGGACGATAGTTTGTTGTACATCTTGGATGCGGGAGACAACAGTGCCGAGGCGCAGACCCGAGCCCTGGAGAGGTTTGGCGGGGTACATCCGACAAGAAACGAGCCACACGTTTCCGATTTCCACCTCGATTATACCAGGGATTGTGCGAGGTTCCATGCTTTTCGGGGTTTGACGAGATGGAACGAGACCGGGGGGTGGGACGCGCTAGGAAAAACCAGGGTGGTGGGTGCTCAGTATCGAAACCTCGGGAAGACAGGGAAGGTGCACAAGATCCACGCCCACCACATCGTCCGCTCGTCTGATGATTCCGTTGTCGTGCAAAGTACCTTCGATGACGGCGCCACCGTCGAATAGACCATCCTGAGTCGCGCCGCGGCAGAGATCCTGTTTGACCCCCCGGGCTCGTGCACGGTGCATGCGGTTCAAGGTCGCACAGTGGACGGAAAATTGGTGATTCACCAGGCTCGACAGCGGTTTTTAGACTTATTCTGGCTATCCACAGCCATCAGCCGAGCGACGGGGCCCTCAAATGTCGTAGTCCTCGATGACGTCCATCGGAGCAACATGCCCGAACAGGCCAGGAGGTCGTGGGCGACCAGGAAGGTCTCGAGCTACCTGCGCGCCGATGTTACGGCCGGGCGGCTGTACGAAGGGGAAGGGGGGCAGCACAAGAACGCCCTCGTCCAAGCGCTCGTGACCTCAAACGGCGAAAGATGCAACTCATATTCGATCGAGCTCGTCTGGGCAGTGTAAAGCGAACGTCAGCCCACGCTTGATCGTCTCGACTCCTCCCTACCCCACACGCCAGGAAACGTCGACGTAAGTGCCTGAAGTGTAACCGTGCCCGAGGTGGGTTGGGAAGGGGACTCACGAAGAGAATGAAGGATAAAAACAAAGTGACAGAGAAGAAGTAGCCTTGATTGTCGAAAAGTTGCTTTATTTTGTATGGCATGAAGTAGGCAGAGCAAGTGCTTTTTCCCAAAATGGACCAAACTATTGTAACGTGTGCGAGATGGCTGGAAGAAAATGAGAAACCAGATGAAGTTGTTGAAGCCTTGAGAAAATTAAACCTCAGGTCTCTGAACAAGAATGTATGGAAGGTCAGGCTTCAGTGGATGGAAACATACGGCGCTAGCCACAACGGCGGTCCCGTCAGGAACGAGCTACAGTCGTTGCAGAGGCTCATAAAAAGGGAGGCATCGAAGGCGAAGAAGACGAAGGGACAACGGCTCAAGCAGCTCAAGACGGCCGAGGAGCGGGTCCTCATGTCTGCCACATTAGATCTCCCCGCCAAATGGTCAGCACGGCGCAAAGTACGCTCCCGGAAGGATACCTTTACCGGATTGATCGAGGTTGCCGAACATCTCCGTGTGGTCCACCTGCTTCCAGATTATGTTTTTCGGCTCGAGCTTACGCCGGAAGAAAAGAGCCTCGCACGAATAAAACGTAGGGATGCTTTAGACGCCAAGTGTGAACGCGGGTTTGTGGTCAACACCACCGAGGTGATGGATGTGATGGAGTCGATCGTCAAATACCCGCATGCAAACTACTTCGAACTTGTGTGTGCGCTGTCTTTCATGTCGGGTCATGGTTTACCTGAGCTCCTTGGGGCCGCCGAATTCTCGCCATGCGAGGGAAACACACATGTAGCTTTCGTCTGTATTGGTGCGGCCGAGGTTGCAGCTCCTATTTTGTGTGAGTTCGAAGACTTTGCTGAAGGTCTGGATAGACTGCGAGGCATGAAAGACACAGCTTATCTTACTGCCGCAGAAACAAAGCAACGGTTTAGCAAATCGGCCAATGTTTGGGACAGGAAACTCTTACCAGTGAGTGGAGATGATCGGCACACCTTTAGTGATTGAAAAGTGATGCATGCTGCTATTTCATTCAAAGTGTTCCAAGGGCACAGCCTGGATCTTGTAGAGTGGGTCAGCGTGGCATGTGGACAATCCTCGCTGGCGCTCCAAAGGAAGAGCGCGACAGTCACAACGGATGGAGTCGCGGACCAGCTCTATAGGCCGTGGGTTTTCGAGAGTGTTTGACGCACCGGCGACAAAAATATCATCGGTCGCGATATAGACCGCTCCGGGTCAAGAGTACTTCATCCATAAAAGCATCCATTTCCCTCTTGTAGCACCACACGTGAACACACATTCTCCTCTTCGAGGAAAAACCCGAAGATGTGAGAAACGCCAAGATCCTTGGACGACTGACGTCGATTCCACCCAACCCTACATATCTCGTCTTCGACCCCGGAAGGAAGCACCCATATTCCGTCTTCGCGTTCGCTATTTCCCCTAACCAGAATGTTCAATGGCTACTTGACACCTCTGACTGGACGGACAACGCAAGAGTTTTTTGGAAATATGCCTAGCCCAGCCTGGGCACACAGACAGACAGACCGGCGGCCGGAACGAGGAACACGGTAACATCCATTTTTCTAGTTCTTCCATCAAGATTAAGAGGTTTAAAATGGGCAAAATTGGCAGCAATGGCGAAAAATATAATTTAATAATTTTTATGCATTCTTTTCAAAAACATTATTATAACGTAGTTCAAAAAGATTTAATGGGACATCTCCCCTGCGGGTAACAGGCTCAACAAATCAGTTTGGTAGCTGTCTTGTGTGTCTCATATATGTTATGTTGGGAAGGTGCAGACGAGAGGTATTGGGTACTGTTGGTTAGTCGGGCGTTTTGTGTGTGGCACCCTGTTAGTTGTAGGACATACAGTCTCCATCAGTTTACATGCGTATTTTCAGTTTGGTATGCATATGTGCGGAGTATGTGCGGCTGATGTGCGGGCACACGGGAGGGAGTGGTGTCACCGTTTATAAAAAAAAAAAATGTGACACAATATGACACAACGAGTCCATCTCTATCATAGAAAAGAATCAGAGACAGATTAACAATGGAATTATAGCGTCAGAGAAAACTACCTGTATGTCTACAATTTCCTAGACAGCCTACAGGGACAACTACCCTGCGGGTGACAGGCTCAGAAAATCAGTTTGGTAGCTGTCTTGTGTGTCTCATATATATATGTTATATTGTGTAATTTCATGTCGCCTCCTGATGACGTGGTCGCTGATAGAGGCGTGTGGCTGATGAGGTTTCATCACCGACATGTGGGTGCAATGGGTATGTTTACCTCTCTCGTCCATGTGTAGGCAGGAGGTATGGCTATCTCTCCCATTTGTGGGCAGCGCGGACCATAAGTAAAGACAGAGTTGTTTATCAGTTCATGCATGCTACATCATTTATTTGTGTTTGACAAGGAAGGGAGGAATGAGAGGTTGCGCGTGTGGGGTACTACTGTATACTCTNGCAGTAGTATGTAGTGCATGGTGGCATGTTGGGCTCGTACAGAGACGCAGTCCATCTTCGACCACACACAGAGGGGTTTGTTCGTACCTGTAGGGATTTTTTCAAGTCCTGGGTCAGCCAAGAGCAGCAGCAAGGAGCAGACGCAGTGCAGTATGTACTCTAAACCCTTACAGTCCGTCCTCCTCAAGTCCTATCGGGGATAATTAGTATCGCACAACGGCTGGATCCGAAATGCCGGCTAGCTCCGCAATCCAAGAGAGGTGGGTGGCTGAGCTAAAACCAGAATGACTGCATGCGTGCTCCTCTCAGCGACGTCGCTGGCTGGCTCTTTGAAGTGCGGATTTCTGGTTCAGCGGAATTTGATTCCCAATTCTTCGTTGTCACCTGGGTGT
>CACKRE030002100.1:0-11881 GCA_902602495.3 Ectocarpus sp. CCAP 1310/34 | reverse complement strand
GGGGGTAGCTTGTCGCAAGACGTGTGTTGAATAGGGTGTCGGCAACTCGGCGAACTCGCGCCAAGGAGGAAAGACGTGTAGGGTTTGTTGCATAAACTTCTCCTTCACATGAACTCACATGAACTCACACGAACTTACATGAACTCACACGAACTCACACGAACTCACACGAACTGAACGCACGCGTGCACGCACCATCACGAGGGGGCGACGCAGTATACAACAGGGGTACCTTACACACCCTGGAAATACATTCCACGTACCACACAATCCTACAACCACTTGGCATTGCTACAAGTATATCTATCATTTCTAGGTAACGAGAATGTGGCCTGAATTGTCTCGAGCTTGCCAAGTTCGCTACAAGGATAGGTACCAGGGGCGCTGCCCCTGTTTCGACAATGCTCATCGAGTTTGGATCGAACGTACAGCAGTGTCACGTGTACATGATCATTTGGTATTTCCATTCGGAGGTTCCCGGTAAAGACAAATCCATTCCAGAGCGTATTGATCCGGAGAATAGCAAACCAGCGGGTGTTTTGCACGAGCCTTCCAGCGAAGCAAAATTGATGTGAAAGAACTTAAGCACTAAAGGCAAGGAGCAAATCGTGAGCGGTAAGTATATCGGTGCTTTCTGACAACATCCTGGCCGGCGGCAGGCGAAAAACGATGAGGATCTTCGCGCGTTCGCCAGGGTTGGCGCTCGTCAGCGGGTTTGGTGGTATCACAATACAAACTGGCGTTTTGGTGCAAGAAATTATGGGCCAGGTATGTATTGTAAAGCTGGTCGTACCCCATGCTGTGGTGCTGATGTCGTGATCTTTAGAGGCTACGATAATTTCCGTGAGCAGCGCTTATCGGCACTTCGGCACACCAAACGGTGCTGATATACATTCACAATCTTACCCTACTGGGCGTAGAAAGAACGTAAACTGCAGGCACACAGGATGAGTAGGCAGGTTCTCTTGTCACCTTCACAATAGCAGCCTTGCTGCTGGTTCTGTCGGCCCTGTTTGGCCTTCTCAGTCGCGAAAGCAGCAGCAGCAGTTTGTTTCTCCGAATCACCGTTCCCGGATTTCTACTTCTGTGCGCATGGCCGTGGAACCAGTTCGCATGTGTGTGTTTGCGTCGGCGTGTGATTTGGAGGCGTTTCTCTTTTCTACCAGTATATGGTAGGACCAGCTGCTCACTCATCCGTGTTGTCCCTTTGTTCGCGTGTTTTTTCTTGCAGGAGGGCAAGGTGCTTCCCTGTATCGCCACGCTCTACCTCAACCCGGTGATGTTCACATTCTACACGCTCCCGTATCTCTTGAGAGGTTTAAGGGTGGTCATCCTCTCGCACAAAGGAAAGTCGTCGACCACAGTCTGGACCTCCGACGCTAGGATTCTATTAGGCGTATAAAGCCCTTACTCAGAGATCCATCTATGTACCAANCTCCCGTATCTCTTGAGAGGTTTAAGGGTGGTCATCCTCTCGCACAAAGGCAAGTCGTCGACCACAGTCTGGACCTCCGACGCTAGGATTCTATCAGGCGTATAAAGCCCTTACTCAGAGATCCATCTATGTACCAACTACTCTATTCTCCCGCGTCACCGCTCTCCCAAAAAATGCCAAACACAAGAAACAAATTGAACTTCCCTCGGAGGGGATCAATGTCGAGGAGAAGAGATTTCCCCGTCTTTTTGAATTTCCTTCCTTTTCGATGCGACAATTTCCCTCGATTTTTGTCGCACTTTTGGCCTCGCTGCGAATCAATGGTGCTTTGTCTGAGTATGTAGGTCTTGAGTTTACACTAAAAATGCTGCTTTTATGTTTCACCTGAACAAGAGGGAGCCTTGCCCGCCGACCCACTCGGCTTTATTGGAACGAACCTTGCCGCGACGATACGCGTACGTTGGAGACTCACCCACTACCATCGTCGTACGTTTTCAACATGCGGAGCAAATGTTTCCTTCGATCGTCCGGAAACCCACGGGAACACGTGCTCCTCCTGCCGACCAATCGATGCGCAAAACCGGACAACAGTGTGGAGAGCGAAGTACATGGGACTCCTCTCTCGGAACAACGTTTTGGCAACCCTGGGAATCACCTACATGGTCCTGAATGGGGTCTGCGCCATACTGCAGCAAGCCCCACCACTACTGTACGGGTGAGAGGATGAATAAATGTGCGGATGTCCCCTTTAGGATCAAGTGAGAAACAGTAGGACCTAGAACCTTTGCTTCGACTACCGCCCACGTCGTTGGGCTTCCTCTTTGCTCTCCTGGCACTGATACCCACTCATTCGGCCTTTCCGGGGCGTGGCCTACGGACAGCACCATACCCGAGCCAAGAAAACACTCACTGGATATTTTGCTGTGGGTGTTTTGTCGCTGTTGACAAGATTTATTCACCCAACCCGCAACGAGGGTTACACCGTGCACATTCCTAGCGGACTCACATTTTCAACACGCACGCGCTTGCAGGAACAACCCCACAGAATGGTGCTTCTTTTTTGGAGACTGGTGGCTCTGGGGCTCTATAGGCGCCGCGATGATTATGGGGACAGCTAGGCTCTTCCTGGAGCTAGCGCGAGTAAACGACAAGATCAACATGGCCAAGGAAATATTAAGGATTTCTTGCACGTGGCTTGCTGCTTTCGGTGAGCGCTAACCCCCAGATGTATTCAGCATACGAGCTCAACACATCTGCCTGGTGATCAAATGAAACGGTCACTTTGCGCCTACAGGCTGCAGAAGGACCAACGAAGGTACTGGTTGAAATCGCCGGAGTAGACACGTCCGTCTGCACTCACACTTGCAGAAGGCGGCTTGTCGCGACAGTGAGCAAGCAAGCACGAAAGAACATCCTACATGGACGGGAATAACCTTGTGGAGACTGAACAACATTGAAGCCCTTGATGATGACTGGGGTGCCTCGACCAGCTTGAGACCGTCTCGTTGTCACGACATACATGTTAAGGGTGATACCCTCGAAGAAAACCGACAGAGATTCTACGAAGCGGCCAACCATACCTTGCCCCGAAGGTCTCTACAGATAGAAGCCCATGTCTCCGTTGTCTCGTAATCAAAGCTTCCCACGGCACCTGCTCAATCTGCAGACCGTCGTGTACAAACAGCGATAATTTTTCTCCCAAACACCAACCAGACGTGCATGTATCATGCCATGTTTTGAACTTCTACCGTGTACTCCATTTGCTCCTCGCCAAAGTTCCTGCACCGTGAATTCTACCTCCTTCTATGGATGAAATATATGCAGGCATATTTCTTTTTCGCTCGCAACGCATCATCACTACTTTGTCAATCGTGATCAACAGCGATTTAACCCTCGGAGCTGAAACCCGAAGAGAGTTCTTGCGACGACACTACGATTCCGGGAACACTAGACACGGGATCCCAACACTCCCCGGAAATCTCTATACTCCCTTGCCCGAAATGTGACGGCGCCTGTTGGGTATCGCTGGCAGTCCTGTACTTTCCCTGGCTAATCCTCGGCACTTTTGAAGTGGTGGAGCTCACGCCGCACCTGGGCCTCTTCTTTTAATGGCCGGGGATTGCCACGACGCAAGTGATCACGTAAGTGCTCCTTTCCCCAAGTCAAATAAGGGTGGTTCACGAGCGACGGCAGATCGGGCATCGCATTGTCCGGCTTCGAAGCAATGGTAATTTGTAGCCAGACTGGCACGACGATTTGCTAGCTACACATTTTGTTGTACATGGATCGTCCTGGTGAAGGCGTTTGGTCATGACGGTTGAGAAACGAATAAAGTGCACAGTTCTCTCGTGTTCAGCCTGTGATGGTGTTCACGATCTCGAGATCGTTCAAGAGAAGAAAAAGGCCTCTCTTTTCTACCCCGACTGTTTTGTAGTGCTCCAAGCTCGAAACGTCAGGAACAGACTTCTCGTGCAACGCGACACACACGTAGAGCAAACGGCTGTTCGAAACACGAGAACTTACCATAGGAAGGGTGAATCTGGAGAAATACTCCAGTCAAGGAAAACACCCGAACAGTTCTCCGATGAGCAATATGGCGTCTCGGGGGGGCAAAACAACAGGTTTATGATGGAGCCTCGGCGAAGGCACGGAGAGGTTTCCTGCTGGAAGAAAAAAAAAATCACCGTCGTCGTTGACGATGCCCGTACCGCTGCTTGGAGAGAGCGATGGCACAACTCTCAGGTATCGAAACATCTCCAGTACGCCAAAATGCTTCTCACGGCGTTGCAACAAGCCGTATGTGTTGGAACACTCAATGTCAGTCATAAGTGTTACTGCTCAACAGTACGTAGGTATTCACCTAAGGAGAAATACCGGAATAGTCTTCGGTACATTGTATAGGTAACGGATCATTGTACACGCCTACGGGTTATACATTGCACCAGGAGTATGGTACATCGGACCATTGTCCTTTGGGATATTCTCGTAGTATCGCTACAGGTCGGATTAACCGACTGTTACCGTGATCGGTAGGTTGCAATAGCCCGTGTGTGTGCTTCTTTCCGTGATAGCTTGGAGGCTCGCCCCCCGTGGTGCTCGCCCCCACTCGATCACTCCTCTTCTCTTCCTTACCTTTCGGCCAACTATGCGCCAATTCCAAACCATTTATCTGGTCTACAAACAAGTGCACTTTACAGTCACTCTGTGAGCCTCTGCACACTGTTCTTACACAGTGGCCATTGCCAGGATACAACCTATCACAAGGTTACATGTAGTACCTGGATTGGTGTCTAACTCCGGTTCCATGTGTGTAATGACAACTTGAAGGGGCAAGAAACGACCACGATGGTACCTTGGGTACGCACTGCTCGTCAAGGGCTTAGGACCTTAGACCATTCGGCACGAAAAAGGAACATGATCGCAGTGGACAAACTCGGCCACCAGGGCCACGCAGTGGTTGATCCCCCAATCCCGCCCCAAACAAAAACAAACTTTGCGAATCTGATGGACACATTTCGGCCATGATAGGTGATCATGAGTAATCCAGTTCTGGATCAAGCTTTCGAGAAGCACGCGCAGGACTACCTTTGTTCAGAGTCCTACGACTTCATCCAGGAGGTCTGTGCCAACACGCAAGTGGTGAACCAATGTTCGCTGATATTGAAGGCATATTTTCCGTGTTTTGAGGTTCACTACTGTAACACGTAATGACATTTGTTTTTCCCTACAATAGTGGAATAGGCCCTCGAAATTGACTGTCCAACACCACGCAGTCGAAATGGTCCCTGGCGATAGTATTCATCTCAAATGTCGGGAGCCCGCCATGAAAGTTAGGAAGATCCACGAAGGGGTGGGCTATTTTTCCATCGACAAGATTTACCCTTTTCGCGCTTCTGCGGTAGCCTACATTCTTGAAGGATGGATAGCGGGGCACCTCCGTTTGCTTTTATAGTAGATAGCGGAGTCTCAGTTGAGTTACACGGTGGGCGGGGACCTGTACCGCCTAAAAAAGTGCCGTAGGAAAACTAAACGTCAATTTTCGCTTCAGTTTCAATTTCCACATAGCCATGTAGGGCACCGCTCACCGGGATACCCGTAGTCAGCCTTGACCATGTCGCATGTGCGGTACTGTAGTGCACTGCACATAACGATCTGATCCCGACAATGCCCGTCCGGGCCAATATTGGGGCATCATGTTGAACCTGTAGTGGCTTCACACAGAACATCTTCTTGCCTCTGCGACGATNAGTGCACTGCACATAACGATCTTATCCCGACAATGCCCGTCCGGGCCAATATTGGGGCATCATGTTGAACCTGTAGTGGCTTCACACATAACATCTTCTTGCCTCTGCGACGATTCCTGCAGGTGGGATGCTACGTCGCATTGGCCGAACAAAATCCCGCTGAGGATCGTTTTGCGCACTTTACCAATATCGTCAACGTGTACATCTCGGCGGGATCGAAGCTCGAGATCAACATCGGAACAGCAATGCGAACCGGGGTCCTTGAGGTATGGTCGCGGTCATTTTTTTCACCCTGTATTTGCTCCAGCTTGGTAGAGAAAAGCGAGAGATAATAGCACGCTGTTTCATGACATGTGTACCTCCCCGAATCGCTCCTGGTTCGCAAAGATTGGAGACAGAGTGAGGTTTCTGGAAGCTACGTTTGAGAGGCAGCGAGACGTGTTCAACCCTCCGAGGATGGAGATCAGCAAGATGATAGACGAAAACCTGGTACACTCGTTCTGGACAAGACAGCTATTCCTTGACGCCTGCAAGAAATGGGAGGAGCAGCAAGGCGCAGGTATTCTGACAGACAGGTTGTTAATAGTTCGTTCCTGCCAATGTTTCTCCCTTTGAGAATGTTCCAGCGTCGTCGTGAATGACGACCTATAGATGGGGTTTCGCTGCTTTGACACGGACGCAGGGCATATCGTTCTTCGACTACGGTAGCCAAAAAAGTGTTGTTTTCACTCTCGGCCCTGTTTTTTTGCCAAGCGGTTTGGGGCCTTTACGTCTCCCCGCATTCACCAAATTCTTCCAACGAGGGTGTCTTCATGTGATGTTTCTGAGTCCTTTTCGTCTCACGTTGTTTCCATGGTAGGTTTTCACCCATCATATGTAGTCCATCTCGAACCATTGTTCCTTCCAAGCCCATTGTGCTCGCCCCTAAAACAACAAATCAGTCAAACAGCACGCCAAAGGAATCGTAGTCGATGGAGGCGTTTCTGTAAGGAACGGTCGACTTGAGTACCAACAAACAATCAATGGCGACGGACAACCACAGCTTACCAAAGTTGCACAAGTTGCCTGCATTGAGAGATGGGGATTATCTCATCTTGACTGTCACCCTTTGGCTCGTCAAGACCGTCACCATCGTGGGCAAAGGCCTACCCAACGTCGATGACGCACAACTCCTTCACTGGACACTACAGTGTACTCATTCGATTGTTTTCCACCAACTTCTACCCCTCTCACTGGTTGTACCGCGGGAAACAGAGCCTTCGACAACAACAGGGGCTGGAGTACTTGCCGACGAGGAAAATCCATTCACGGGAGCATAGAAGGAAGCCGCTACGTTTATGCAAGCGGCGAAGAATGTGACAGAAAACGATCTGTTTTAGGCCTGTCCTCCATCGGCCGTTTTGCTTGTATGACGGAGAATAAGAAGGTGGAATTACTTGAAATTAGTATAGAAATAAAGTTTGTGTATCTAAATCGAAAATAAAACGGCCGATGGAGGACAGGCCTAGATCTGTTGGATCAGTGGCATAGAAAAGAGTAAAGTGAAGTGCGATATACGACAAAGAGTGGGAGCCTTGGCATGGCTCTGTAGTTCGATCATAATATTCGGGCAAGAGTCTCCTCCCTGTGTATGTGTTTACGAGGGAAAATGTTGGCTCGGTTTCAACCGGCGGTTGAAAGCTTTTTGGTGTTGGCGGCGATAGAGACAGCAATATCGGGACGGGCGGTATGCGGTTGCTGGCATGAGCTGGTTGCATGCCACAGGACTCCACGAAAGAGTTGAGAAAAAAATCGGCGATGTGCATGCCCTACATATATCGCCAAGTCAACCAGCAAAAATATCGGGGAGAAACCACCGTTATGCTGTGTACTTGTGTGGAATCCCTCTGGAATAGGTGCACATGTGTGGCGGTATCGGACAACTGGAGGTCCGACCCTGCTGATTAATATTCAAAGCGTTAGTCCAATTTTGTATATTTCGTCAAATATTCGAAGGAACAATGTCCCGTGAACGACTTAATTTCAAACTTAATTTGTTGGGGCGGGTGCCCGTGGTCAATGCAATCACAACTAAAAATATCCGAGGTCAATCGAAGCACCTCGTGGCGCAGAACCTCTACTTTTCTCAATTACGCCGCAAAAGTACCCGAACCGGAACATTTTTCCGAACCATTTTTCATCTCTCTCCTGCCTCCTCTCCTGTGTACGCGAGTACGCGAACACACGTTGATGAAACACCGCGCCCGAAGCATTGGAGCCAATAGCAGACAACACGAGCCACAGACAGCTTCCCTTGAAGCCTTTGGGGAGAAGGAAGGTGTGTGTATGTGTCTCTGTGCGTGTGTTCGCTTGTGATTTCGAACCGCACCGGCGGCGCGCGCGCATGTAAGACAACATCGATCGACCGTGCGAGCCCCACGCACCACGGCAGCAGTTAGAATCGACGGCTTTCCCCTCCCATGGTACACAGATAGCTTCTTGTGAGCCAATAGTTTATTTTCGGAGCGTCTCTGCGATATTGCTTTTCAAGCCACCTGAATCGTGCACGTAAGATAACACCCCCTCAAATTTGCACAATATAACACCCCCCCAGAAATTGCCTTTTCCCGCTTCCCCCCACCCCTCCAAATAAGACTTTGTCAGTATTACCCCCCCCATCGGACAAATAATATGTTTTGGGGGGTTGGGGGTGTACCTCGAAGAAATGATTTGAAATTAGACTTGTGCCTGCTGCGCGTACTCTTTTAGCTACATATCTCGCCGCCAACTTGTCCGTTGGCCACAAAAATAATATCCGGGTGTGCGCCTCGCCTAGCCCAATAACATACTCCGAGGAAACATTAATCCGTGAAGATCCTGATTTTTCAAGCTAAAATGAAGATTTCGTGTGCTCATTTAGCTACATAAGTCGCCACCGTTTTCATTTTTGGTGCCGACACTTCCCACGCGTGTGCCCCTAGCCCATAGACACACGACAAAAAAAAAATATTGACATCGGAGCAGTGTCGATTTTTAAAGCCTCTTTGAAGTAAAATCAGTACATCATGCTGCCGCTCTCGTCCCAGCATTTTTTTCGCCTCGAAACGAGCCATGTGTGTGTGCCTGGGCCACACCTATCCATCGCCGCATAAGAAACGAGCACATTCGAAGCACATGGCGCTCTGTAGCGCGCAAGTATTGCAAAAAGCACCCACGGGGTCCCCTGGCCACTAATTCCTTCCCAAATTGCGATGTGACCATGAACTGTGCCATATTGTGCTTCCTTCCCCCTTTTTCCACCCCACTTTTTTTCGAGCAATATTGACGCAGGTGCCCACGAGAGACGCGAGAGATGCCCGCCCACTGGACTGTAGTAGAGTCGACCAATCAGAAATCGTACATCGTATCGTACACTTTTTTTTGTCACGATTGGTAGCCAATCACGTTTCGTACACGTATCGTACAGAGTCGTGCCATAGTATTTTCAAGTGTTTTAGCACGATTGGGGATGATTGAATATTTCCGGGTAACGTTAGCCGGCTTTATACAGTAGGTATTGCCCGAACTACGATCAAAGTGGTGGACAAGTACCATTGGCCATCGCTGAAGAAAGATGTACGAGACTACGTGTTGTCATGCCGATGCCATATGAGGAAACATTNGTACACTTTTTTTTGTCACGATTGGTAGCCAATCACGTTTCGTACACGTATCGTACAGAGTCGTGCCATAGTATTTTCAAGTGTTTTAGCGCGATTGGGGATGATTGAATATTTCCGGGTAACGTTAGCCGGCTTTATACAGTAGGTATTGCCCGAACTACGATCAAAGTGGTGGACAAGTACCATTGGCCATCGCTGAAGAAAGATGTACGAGACTACGTGTTGTCATGCCGATGTCATATGAGGAAACGGCCGTGGAGCAAACAGTTTCACATGCAGCCAGCGCGTTTCCTACGTCCATGGGAGGTCTTGGAAATGGATATATAAGATGTGAAGGTGACGTCGAACAAGGGCAACCGGTACTTGTTGGTAATCGTCGATCGAGCTACTAAATTCCTCTTCGCTTCTCCGCTACCCAGAAAGGAGACCTTGGGTGTCATCAGGAACTCATCCTCACTTTTGGTCTACCGCTATCAGTACGTTGTGATCCAGGGACAAAGAACAATTCAGCTATCATGGACCCCACCTGTGCCGTTGGCTGAATATATCTCTGGATTTTGGACCAACCAACCATCCTCGAGGACAGGGTACAGCAGTCGAGAGGATGGGTGCGGTATTACAAGAAATGTTGTCGGAGCTCTGTCAGGCATGGTCAACCAGGTGGGACGAGTATGTGGCAGTGGTCACTTGGGCCCATCGTGCAACACCAGACGAGAGTCTTCCTAACAATGAGACGGCCTAGACTATGCATACCAGCTGCTTTTTGGACGGGCTCCACGGACATCGTTTGAACACCTGTTGTTACCATCGTTGGACAACACGGGGCCGGCATTGCCGTTGGAACGGACGGTGGAGGAGACACGACGGAAGACGGTAAAGTGGCACAAGCGCTACGGGCGAGACACACCGATCGGAATAGACATCGTGATTTCCAGAACGCGGAAGATCAAGCGCACCTCCCCAGGCGCGAAGGCTGAGGTGGGCGACAAGGTATTGGTCAAGGAAAGCACCGGTACTCTCTATCGGGATGGCGTCCACCCTAAGCTCGCCCATGACCACTTTACAGGCCAGTGGCAAGTGGTGAATGTAGTAAGGGAGGGACTAAGCTTCACAGGGAGACTCCATGGACGTCAGATTCGCCACGGAACGGTAGCCGCCACGGACTTCAAGCCATTTTACGCTCGCCCATCAGACATCCGCCATCCATTCGAAGACGAATTTGGCCAGTTTGTATGGTCACCGGACCTCGGGCTAGTGGAAGACTCCGTTGTCGCAGCACC
This sequence comes from Ectocarpus sp. CCAP 1310/34, assembly GCA_902602495.3. Lineage (NCBI taxonomy): Eukaryota > Phaeophyceae > Ectocarpales > Ectocarpaceae > Ectocarpus > Ectocarpus sp. CCAP 1310/34. The sequence goes on along the minus strand of CACKRE030002100.1, from coordinate 1,278 downwards.
TCTGTATACGCTGGTGGATAGGAGGGTGGCTCAAGGTACGGGAGGAACTTCATCAGCATGGGCCTGGGAGTAAAGTGGGAAGTATCAGGACGGTACCACTTCCTCGTGGATCACTGAAGACACTGCCAGCGACAGTTTTTCACCACTAAAGTGGTAATTTTCAAGGACCCGATTTTGGTTGTCCCTCCATACCTTTTGACTGAGATCGAATTAAAAAAAAAAAAAGAANTATCAGCATGGGCCTGGGAGTAAAGTGGGAAGTATCAGGACGGTACCACTTCCTCGTGGATCACTGAAGACACTGCCAGCGACAGTTTTTCANACGGAGCGAGGGGATGGCGAGCCTTGGGCGAGGCAGAATCCGCTACTAGCGGTATGATGAGTGCATGCTGGTTCCTCTGCTTGCTGTGTTGTGTGCGCTAAAGTGGTAATTTTCAAGGATCCGATTTTGGTTGTTTTTCCATAACTTTTGACTGAGATCGAATTTATATAAAAAAAAAAAGACAGCTTCAGAACGCCCGTAGCATGGCGCAAAAGAGTAGCGAGTCGCCAGAGAAAAAACAAAAAAAAAAAGTGCTCGCGGCGGGTCTCGAACCCCCGACCTTGGCCCGAGAGAATCTTTTCACCCATATATTTTCGTGCTCCTGAGGACACTAGTCCCTGTCAGAGACAGAGGCTGGTGCTCTTGCAGCATTCTCCCACTGCCAAGGGTGGCTATTTCCTTTCGTGAGATGTGACGAGGAGAGAGGTACAAAAAAGAGTGACCAGAGGGTCGAGAGGGGCGAGCCGGAGGCTCCCCCATCTCTTCCCTCGGCAAGCGGCCATGGACTTCGGAAGAGACAAATCTCCTCGGTGCTTTACTTGCAACTTCTCCCGATGGCAAGTTACCCCGAGGAATCATATCTTCCTAACTTTGTATGTGCACAAATGGTTTGTTATATATTCCGACAGGTGTCCTCCACATCACCCCCCCCGCTATGCGCCACAAGTCCATCTGTGCTAAAGATGTGCTTTTGGCGTTCAGAGACATGAGTGGCTCATGGAGACGCATGTATCGGAAATAACCTATATCCATTGTGCAACACCATCGNCCAAACACTGATAGAATAGGTTGTTTCCAATGAACACAACCTACCACCGTGGCTACCGGTCCTGTGTTAGTGATGGACACAGGATAATGGTAGTAGACAAATGTCCCAAGTGTTGAGGAGTGTTGCTGTATGGCACAGATAGGGTACACAGTCGGTCTAGATTAAGATGGGGGACGTCAGGAGGTAT
>CACKRE030002098.1:135035-146853 GCA_902602495.3 Ectocarpus sp. CCAP 1310/34 | reverse complement strand
GGGGGGGGGGGGGGGGGGGGGGGGGGGGGGGGGGGGGGGGGGGGGGGGGGGGCACGGCGGTCTAAGCATTGAATATACCAGGTTTCGGCGTACAGTCAGTCCGCGGTCGTCAATAACGGTACCCTCAATAGCGGCACCGAAATCGCTTGGCACAAATGCATTGCTTAGTACAATCCTTGTTAGCAATAGCGGCACTGCCCCCAATAGCGGCACCAAAACCTCTTGTCACTACCTACCGCTATTGAGGACCGCCGACTACTGTGCTGACTTCATTCGCACCGGGCTTGAAGAGAAGGAGAGACAGGATAAGGGACAACGCCAGCAGCGACCGCTGCCCCCCAGAGAGCTCAGTCAAGGTTTCCTTCCACACGGACCCGAAGGCCACCTTCACCTGAGGTTGCAAGGAATACCGGAAGCGGTGGCAAGTGAACACATCAAGATGCGTCATCCCTTGAAAGACCTTTCGCCAGTGCAGGAAGGACCCTATTAAAACCGTCACCCGAAGCCTTCTAAGAAGCTTATCAAAACGCGAAAAACGCAGAAAAAATTGGGCGTACGTGCAAGCACCACATCCTCAAAGAACAGAAAGACAGGAAAATTTGCTACAACAAAAGTACATTCGAATAAGTGGTAATAAATAAAGACAACAATGAAAGCAACGTGCACCAACAAGCGAAAAAATGAACGTGCATCTTTACCTCTAGGCCGGCCATGACGGTCTCTCCCTCCGGGGGCTGAAGCTTGGCAGACGTGCCGGGGAGAAGCGTCGAGAAGATGCTCCCGAAGTCTCGGTTCACCTTAAGCCACGTCGTCTGTCGCCACCCACACGCACACAAGAGAAAACGACACGTTACAGCGACAGGTTTGAAGGGCCGACTGAACGTTGGTCGTTGGCACGTTGGTACCCATGCACAAACGACCGCAGGATAAAATACTTTTTACTTTTGTTGTCTTCGGTTCAAATCAGCGCTTACAGCACTTGTTAGAGGGGGCAATTAATGGCAACTTGGCGAGCAGGGGAACAATGAGCTGTAACTTGATGAGCGGCTGGTCCTTTGAAAACGCTGCCGTGAGTCGAGAGTTTGTAGAAAACGCCACCATCTCAAATATTGTCTAGAAGACGGGGTTATTGTCTGCACATCTATAAACTATACCGATTTCCCTGCTTGGAAGGCAGTATATTGCAAGTTGGTTAGCAGCGGGCCCCTCATGAACGCTGCCTTGAGTCGAGGTTTGTAGAACGAACAGTTGTTGCGGGTCGAGAGGATTTCAGCACAACACCACCTTCATCTCGGTAACGGCGGGAAGGGCCTGTTCGTTCGCGACTGCATGGCCGACCACCTCATTCTTGTTAGATACCATACTTCAAGTACAACACATACAACACGCTGAAAACTTGTGTTTGAAAAGAGGAAAACGCAGAAAAAGCACAGCGTCCGAAAACCCTCTCGTACCAACCAACATGAAATGGAATAGTATCTATGGGATCTGGTTCTATTTCTGGTCCGGCGTGCCCATCTCGTGTCGTGAACCTTCTTGCGGATGCTACGGGGAAAAACAACCAAATGTGTACCATAGAAATGATACCATGGAACCGCGCTTTTGTGTGCATCTGGGCACTGCTGTGTTTGTGCAACAAGAAAAACAACTACCTTCAGTAGATAAATACCTGCAGGGTCTGGTTCTTCTTCTGGTCCAGCTCGCCGATGACGTCCTGAATCTTCTTCTTATCGTTCTCGATGACAGTCTTCTTGTGGATGAGCTCCTTGTACTCGCCCTCGGCCTTCTCGATCATTCCCATCACCTTTTTGTTGATCTGAAAAAACACACACACACACACACACACACACAAAGGTCGCACCACCCGAGGGGGTCTAAGGTGGTAAGCTAGAGCACTTTGGACCCTATTAACACCCAAGGAAGAAGAACATACTCTCAAGAATTTTAGGAATAATAAATACACACAACAGAAAGACTAATCGTTCGAGATGTACACGCTGTCGAACGGGATGCGATGGAGTTATTTGAGGGCGGGGCTTGGATTGTTGCTCCTCCTGTAGGCTTTGGTCCGAAGAAAAACGGCAAAAATATACCTCATGTTGGAGGGGATGATACATCCGGGGGAATAGCAAATATACTCCAAAGATATTGATCTTCATTACAACATCTTTCCGAAGTTCTGGAGTGGAAGGGTCCTTGTCCACTAGCGCCTCTGTCGCGGGATTGGTACTCTGTAGCAATCGCTTCGATTCCTGAACCGCACGCCATGCACGCAAGCACTGCCGCCGCGAAAAGCATATAAAATCAACACCACCAACACCAACACAAACACCAACACCAACACCAACACCAACACCAACACCAACAACAACAACAACAACAACAACAACAACAACAACAACAACAACAACAACAACAACAACAACAACAACAACAACAACAACAACAACAACAACAACAGCAACAGCAACAGCAACACCATCACCACCACCACCACCACTAACAGCAACACCCACAAAACACGGGAGCAGCGGCGACAAACCTTCTTCGACAACGAAGCCTGCTCCTCCTGCAAGCTCTTGAGCCGACCCTGCGCCGCCGACACGTCGCGACCCTCGAAGTCGTAGTCCGTCTGCGCCCGCCCAAAGAACGCCTTCTCTTCCGCAATCCAGGGGTGCTTGGCGAGCATGCTGGCCACGGCACGCTCGGCGTGACTACGTTCCTCCGAGAACTGCTTGAGCCGGTTCGTGAGCTTCTTGAGGTCGAGCTCGGCGCCGCGGAGCGCCTGCAACGCAGATTGTTTCGGGTGAATGACCGCCGTTTCAAGTCAAAAGCAACCGGCAGCAATAGAGATTAAGGTTACCGTTCGGGTGAATGCCCGTCGTTTCAAGTGAAACGAAACCAGTCATCAATGCATGTCAAGCAACCGCCATCAACAGAGAAAAAGACTATTTTTGGGTAAATGCCCGCCGTTTCAAGCCAAGCAATCAGCATCAATAAAGTTCAAGGTTAGTGAATGCCCGATGTTTCGAGTCATGCAACCGACATCAATGCATATGAACGTTACGTTTCGGGTGAATGCGCACCGTTTGAAGTCGAGAACGGTCCACTGGTGAAATTCAAAACTCGGCTGTGGTCTTGTCTCAAACGGGGCTGGCTATCATTTAGCAGTTGTGTGTATAATCATGAAACATACACATGATCACTAAAGTAATACCGCCCCGTCCGAGATAATGCCACAGTCGAGTTTTGAGTTTCGTTGGTAGTCGTTGCTTGACTTGAAAAGGTCCTCTGTGGCGCGAAACGTGTAACCTTCATGTGTCCAACTGTATATATTGCTAAGGACTCAAGGTTAGACCGGCAACAATAAAGGTCAAGCGAAGCCGCGCGATAATTTCGTGTACCAAAAAACAAAAAATGCATCGCCAATGTAGGAACATCATCTTGTGGTTCCCTGCCCATGTCCCTTGCAAAGCAGTTCAGTGTCCTCCTCGCCTGGGAAACACTACAAGCGGTAGCTTTAACCACCAACGACCTCAACAATCTGATATCAACCAAGACCAGTCAGTACGAAAATACCGTAAATGACACAAGATAACACACCCCCTGGCCCAATTTTTCAAATCTCGATTTCTCAACAACAAAACGAGTCACGACGCCGAAAACGGCGGCGTTGAAATCGTCTTGTCGAGAGCTTTCCAAAAATGTATCGTTTCGTTTATGCATGCATCCTCTTCGTCGTGGAGTAATCGAGCTTTGAAACTTGGTCCAGGGGGTATGTTATCTTGTGTCATATACGGTAAATGGCCTCAACAAGAAAAACTGATCTTCAAAAACAAGGACGAACAAGAAAATAATCACCTTGGTTGCTCGGTCCTTTGCCTTCTTGAGCTCCTTTAGCGCGGTGTCGTGCTCCTCCGCTTCTTCCTTCAACGCCTCGAGGGTGCCTGGAAAATGAAAAACAAACATGACACGCAGGGGCAACTTCTTCTAACACTGGAAAAAGAAAAACCCGCCGAAGCAAGGCCTCGAGCGGCCACGGTGCCTACCTTTCACTGCAAATGCAACACTGTATTGTTGTCCGCGATGTCCCTCTCGCCATCGGTCTCCTCCAACTCATTCCCATGACCCCGAAAAAACAGTGTATTACCATATAGAAGTATACGCACCCCGCAGCGTCCCCCCTGGGTGACATCGGCCTCCTCAATCACAGTCCTTCCCTACATCCTCATGCCGGTACCACCCGCGGTCTGCGCCCACCCCGGGAGGGAAACTACCGTACGACGAAAATACCAAGGCTGCAATGCTACTATACTACTGTACCTACACACTGACTTTGTCCCTCCTCGGCTCCGGCCTCCCACAACAGAAGCGCTCCTTTCCCGTACATACCATACTCGTACCAACTATGGTCTGCGGCGCCCAAGAGAACGGGAGCAGCTACGAAGTGCCATGGCTATGCCTCGCTTGAGGACTCCAGAATAACGTAAACTCCCGCGGTTAAAGGACAACTTTTTTTCACAGGCATGGTGGCTCGCAGAATGTACAACGTAAGGAGGGGTATCGACATTAAGGACACTGTCCCGGTTCAAGGATACTTGTTCTCGTGAAAGACCAGGAGTGTCCTTCACCAACGTTCGTCTCAAAAAAAAGACGATAGCATGAACTCACCATCAGCCTCCTCGAACAGAGCCTTCTTGTCCCTCACGGTATCCTCCAGCCTGTGCACCTTAGCGGTAGCGTCCGTCACAGCCTTCTCGGCGGCCTTTCTCTGCTCCTCCTGAGACGAGCCCGCCTCGTGAAGCTGCTCCAGCTCCATCGCGAGGGTCTGGCTCGGCGAAATTTTCGAGACGGAAGAAGAAACAGGTGACCGCTTTAAAAACGGGTCACAAGCGTACAGCGGCAAAAAACGCGCTGTTTTTTCTTGCACTTTGACGTTTCGCATTCGAGACTTATGATTGTTGTTGCTGTTTATCTTGACACTAAAAGTCGTGCCGGTCTCTGCCCTGGGTGGTTGTAGTTGTACGAAAAAATACACTGAAAAGGGTAGTACTCTACATACGCTGAAAAATGTAGGACACGTCTCACCACGAAAAATGGGGGAACTGTCGCCATAATAAATAGGACGAAAACACACACACACATACACACACTGGTCCAACTGACGCGAACGCCTTCTGTGGTCACAATCCAACTGCCCCCACCAAAAGGGGTACACCATTCTAGAATCAATAATGAAGGAGAGAAACCTTGTCATGCAATCTCGGTCGGAAAGAGCGTAACAGACACACACATCAATCAGAGCGAGCAAGGTCAACATGAAGAGATACACACAGCCGTTCGAGATACCTGGGACAGCCGCTCCTCCTTCTTGAGAGCCGTTGTGGCGGACGCGAGGGCTGCCTTGGCCTCCTTCACGCGACGCTCTAGATCCTCGAGAAGCTTCTCCCTGGCCTGGCGGAAGGACGCCTCCTCCGCCTTCAGCTCGGCATTTCTGTAAACAAAAAAAGGGTACAGTATAAGGGTAGGCTTGTTTATGGCGTAGACAACGGCGTAGACAAAACAAACCGAGGCTTACTGAAACAGTTCGAATTGCCATACAATTAGTGTTTGTATTTGGGTGCCCAGAAAACATTGCGTACTACGGGGCCCCCTCGGACCAGAGGAGTCGCACATGGCTGTAGAACAATAACAAGAAACAGAATCCGAGAGAAAACAATGAACGCACTTCACGTGCGAGATGTGAATGACTAGATTCAGTGCGGAAAAAGGCACACGTGGAGAAGCTTCTCTCTGGCCTGGCGGAAGGACGCCCCCTCCGCCTCAGCTGGGGGTTTCTCTACACAAAAAAAAGTATCAACGTGACACACGTCGCCCCGGTGGGCTCGTGCGTAGCCTCGCAGCCTGCTTAGGGCCAGGTCATGGGTTCGAGTCCCGGCAGAGAGAGTTTTTTTCTCACTAAATAAATCCTGGTCTAGGATGAAAGCGACGCGCTGCAAAGCTCGTTTGTTAGTAAACCATAATCGACTTCGTAAGTCGCGAGGGAAGGGATTGCTGTACCCTTCTCGCGATAAAAATACCTCAGGCAGGAACCGCAGGAGGGGGTCCAGCTCCCCCCTCCTATGCGACCCCGGTTGGGTCGTCTAGCTGGTACAAGTGGAGGATAGGGGCCAGAGGGGCAGACGACAGAGTCCAATGATGGGAGAAAAACAAACAAAAAACAAAAAACATCCCGTTATGGTATCTTTTGTGCCCCCTACGGTATCTTTCGCCAACAGACCAACTCTGACTGTCCTCGACTCCCTCAAAAGCAGTTCTCCTTTTATTTTATTTTGATCGGTCTCCTCGACGCTCTTTCTCGTTTGGTGCGGTAGCTGGTCTTTCTTTCTATCATTTTGTTTCTCTTCCGAGTGGTTTTTGTACCCTATTTTTTTCTGTTTCTTCGTGGGGTCGTGTATGCCGGGTTTTGAGACCACGGGCTCCAAATCTTTCTTTTTTAGAGCCAATGTGAGAAACAACAACAACAACAACATGACACATGAATCAATGCCACCCGCACCTCCACCCAGAAAAAAAAAAAAATGAAGCAATCATGGTATATATACCATGGTCACAATACACTTCAGCCGCCGAAAACCGCATGCCGACAACCATCACAACGACGACGACAAAGGAAAACAAAACAGAAGCCGCAAAAATACGCAAAAAGTCGATCAGATCGTCAATGTTTTGCTCGCCAACGTGGCACGCCGACAACCGTCACCAGACAACAACACCGACACCAAAACCAAGCGCAAAGCCCCCGAGCAAACAAGACGCAAGTCGACCCGGTGGCAAGTTTTGCTCACGAATGTACCGCATGCCAATAACCATCAACAACAAAAGAACTCCACGACAAACCCGCAAAAGAAGACGGAATTCGACCCGACTTACCTCCGGACAGCCGCGTCCCCGGCAGTCTTGGCGTCCTCCACCGCCTTTGTCTCTTCCTCCAGAGCTTTGCGAGTCTCCTCCAGCTGCGTCTCGAGCTGGCTGTGGGAGGACTGGCCCAGGCGGTCGGCGAGGAGGCTCAGCTCCTGCTTGCGGATCTCGACCTCGTTGCTCAGCTCGGCGAACTGCGAGACGAAGATACATACAAGACGCAACACACGCAAATGATGGGAGTGTCTCAGAATATGGCCTTTACTAATAATAGAACCACGTTCTGTTCCCACCCGTACTCAGACTGGCGTATTTTCGACATGACCAACGAGTCGAGTATGTTCGCTGGTCAGGTCGGCGAACTGAGGAAACACGAAGACACACACAGGACACACAAGACCGAGTACGGGGTCCTAGATCATGGCATTTAGAAGCATCTTCTTTCTGTTTCCAGACGTACAGAGACTGACGTCTTTTCATGGGTCGGCTCGGCGAACTGAGGAAACACGAACACACACACAGGGCACATCACCGGGTCCGACATCATGGCCTTTGCTAATAGAATCATGTTCTGTTCCCAGCCGCACTGAGACCGCCGTCGTTTCGCTGGTCAGCTCGGCAAAACTGAGCAAACACACACAAGGCACGCGCACACAACGCGTCGCCGTCGTCGTCACTGTGTAACCATCTTTTGCGTTCGAATTACCGGCCTTTCACAAATTACATGTGGAAGCACGAGCATTGCGCGGAACACTCCGCTGAACCGAACCTTCGTAGAGGCGGCCGAGAGCCTTCCGATCTTGTCCGACACGACGCGCAGCCTTTCCTGGTGAACCCCCAGCTCGCGGGACGCCGACTGCAGCTCCGCCAGCCGCCCAAGAATAACGCCGAGCTGGGACTTGGAACCCCCCGTCAGGGTCCCCTGTGGCTCGAACGAGTCACCCTCCAGGGTAACGGTCTTCGCGCGAACCCCCCTGTCGAAGGCCACCTGGTCGTTGATGGCGGAGCGTTGGGGGCGTGTCAGGGTCCGAATCAGGAGGTATCGAGCGAAGGCTTCAATGGATAAGTCAAGACGAAGGCTGTGTGCCACGACGACAGTGAGGTACAGCAGTACTTGCTAGCTCCACCAACAGCAACAACTGCGGCAGTGAAGCAACAGCGAAAAAAACAACCACAGCAGTGCAATGATATTAACAACGACAGCCACAGTAGTACTTGCGCGCAACACACATCTCCGGGAACCAAGGCATTGTTTCGGAGATCGCTTTCGGAGATCACCAACACACATGAATATATTCGCACCTCCTTGGCAATCTGAAGAGAGTCGCACACGATGCTGGACCCGAACACGTAGGACATGGCGCCTCGGAGCTCCTCGTCGTATCCCACCTAAACCAAAAACGCCCATCAAGTGCGTAACAGGAGATACAAATATCGTGGAAGGATACGTGAGACAATGGCGTCAAAAACAGTTTGGGGGTACGCGGAATATACCGTCGCCAAGGTGTAGATAACACGCTAGGAGCCCAGACAGCAGAACCAAACTGGGAGTGCTTGCAGCGTACCTGCATCCGCGTCCCATCCGACCACACCCTCTCGCCCCCCGGTCAACCATATATTTCGGGGTGCACAAACAAAAAAAATAGATCTACCTGAAACCTCATCGGCGTTCGCACATGTGCTTGATCCAATGTTTGACCCCCCATGCGTGAACGCTGCCGCAGGGGAGGGGGGGGGGGACTACACCAGAGATAGCAGTGACAAACACCACCGACACAAACAGCAGCAGAAAATACATAACCGACAACAGCAGAAGCAGCAACACCGTCGCCAGTAGCAGACGCACCAGCAGCCACAATAACAAAAACATCGTCAGAGGAAATCAAGCGACAAAAACATCGTCAACAACAATAACAACAAAAAACGGCAACAACATCGACAACAACAACAACATCAACAACAACAAACGACCACAACAACAACAACGTCGTCAACAACATTGCCGACAACAACAGCCACAGCAACCTGGTCAACGACAGCAACCCCGCGCTCACCAGCTCAATCGCGCACGAGGCACTGCCGTTCATCCTCTGAGCGATGGACGCGGCGCGGTTGAGCTGGTTCGGCCGGAGGGGGTTGGGAGTGATCTTGTTCAGGGGGATGATTGTCACCCTCCTGAGGAACGCAGAAAACACCACGCAAGAGACCGAGGGGAGGCAAAGGCAGTGAGATGTTGTCGACTAGTACGTGTGTTGGGGGGTATTGGTAGCTACTTATTGGTAAGGAGGGATGGTTGATAGCCTCGCGATATGTGCACAAACGTATCCTACAGCAGCCGGCAGAAGGGGGTAAGATGCTGTTGGCTATTGCGCGGTGATCCTGGTAGGAAGGGATACTTGTCACCCTCCTGCATCAGAGATCAACTTTGTTACGCCGCACTCCCAGACACCGCATCGGACATCCCATATCTTTATCTGAGAACCGTTGTACTCATCGGAGATCCCTTATATTCATCGGGGATCCCGTACATTCATCGGAGATCCCGTACACTCATCGGAGATCCCTTTGCTCTCTCTCTCTCTCGCTCGCTCACCTCTTGAGCAATCCCGTGAATCACTTCCGAGCATTGCAACAAACAATATTGCGCAGGAGCAAAGAACAACACATCGGAGACCGCTTTTCACTGTTTCTCCTTCACCTCTTGGGTAAAACCGTCCGCGCCAAACAACAACAATCCATCGGACACCCCTTGGTCATATTTTCCACCTTCTTGGCAACCCCACAAATCGCGTCCGAGACGCATCCCTTTCAACAGCAACTCATCGGAGCGTCCGTTGCAATCCCTCCCTCTGTCTCACCTCTTGAGGTTGCCCTGCTCCAGAAGAAGCTTGCCTGTGTCCTGGTTGTCGACCACCACCTGCACAGTCGGGAGGGGGGGAGGGGTTAGCAACCACAATATCGCGTGCCAGAACTGCACCCCGACCGATAGCGCCTATGCAGGCCAATACCGACATCTCCCTGAATAGCGACCGTATGTTCTCCGGACACCATCATGTTCCCAACATCAACGCATCACATGCACGAAGCGCGTCAACAGCCACAACGACACCCACGAAGCGCGTCAACAGCCTCTAAATCGACACTTGAGGGCTGGCCATCTACAAGGAAGCAGCCTCGGCACCACTTTCCTCAGATTTCATACGCCATCTGCGCTTCGAAATGGTGTTCGGTAAGGTCTAACGCGACAGCAGTAGTCCATCTTTCGAAGCCGACATGAAAGGAATAGACTAGTCTCGTCTAACCGTTATATTTCGGCTCTTTGGTCGCCTTCCAAAATCCCTGTAAGGCCGCACCAAAAAAGCCTGACAAGCAAAACGGTTTGATTTCGGGTCCCAAACCGTCTTCTAAAGATCCCTCCACACACACAAGGCCGCAAAAAACGGGGGCCCCGCACCTGGTAAAGCCTGCCCCCGGCGGCCACCTCCAGCGCGGTGCTGTGAGCGGGGTCCTTAACTTGCACGAGCTTAGCGACGAGGCCCTTGACCCTCGACCGGTCGAAGTTTCTCTCAGGGTCCCTGTACTCGAAGCTGAGTCTCCCCGCTACCTGGGCGGAAAGCCTGTCCACCATCTGTTGTACCGTGAAACGAGGGGGATATGGCGGGGGGTACGGGTAGGGAGGGGCACACGTCTGTCTACTTGAGCGGGGGGTAGGGACTAGGTGGATGTTTTCACAGAAGTGAAAAAGTGGCAACAGCAGTGGTTGAACTCACAGATGGAAGCCTCCTAGTGACAAACGCGGATAGCCTGTGAAAAGTGGGACGGGGGGGGAGCGTTCTTCACCAATAGAGAGAACATGTTAGCAACAGCAGTGTTTGTACTCCAAGGTGAGCCCCTCAAACAGACCCCAAGATGACAGTCACAACTTCAAGACATGCGAGGACAACACAGACTTCGAGCAACACAAGAGCGATACAACCACGACGATACACCTGAAAACAGAGATACCCTGCCGATAGACCGTCATACCGTATATGACACAAGATAACACGACCCCTGGACTGGTTTTCAAAGCTCGATTACTCCACGACGAAGCGGATGCATAAACGAAACGATACATTTTCGAAAAGCTCTCGACGAGACGGTTTCAACGCCGCCATTTTCGGCGCTGTGACTGTTCCTGCAGTTGAGAAATCGAGCTTCGAAAATCGGTCAAGGGGGGTGTTATCTTGTGTCATATACGGTGTGCCCCTTGTGAGTGGTAAAGAAACGGCGTCAATGGCACAAGATCGTGACGGCCTCGAAAAATATCGATTGTCGGGGTCCACTGCTCTCTGGAATGGACGACGTACCTATACACGAGAACAACACATGATGAGAATACGAAACCCACCTGAGCTAGGCTCAGGGATGTGGATAGAAGCCTACCCACCCACTTCTTCGCGGGGCCCACCGCCTTCCCCTTCCCCCCCCTCACGCCGTCCACGAAACCCACTCACGGCTAGGCGTAGGCATTAGCTCACGGCTAGGCTTAAGACTTGAGGGTGTAGGCTGCCACCTACCCTCCTGCTTGAGGTGGTCCACCGCCTTTCTACTTCTCTCTCGCCGACCACAAAACACACATATTGTCAGGGCTAGCCTTAGGGCTAAGGCTTTAGGGTTAGGCGCCTAGCAACCCACCTCCTTGAGGCGGTCCACTGCCTTCTCCTCCTTCTCCCTCTCCCCGTCCAGGCCGTCCTCCTGTCCCTTGTCGTAACCCAGGGCCTCCAGCCCTTGCTCAGCCTTTTCCACCCGTGATCGCGCCGCGTCGCGCTCTCTCCTCAGCGAGGACACCTGCTTCTCCGCCGCCTGCGAGTGGACAAAAACATTGAGCCGTTAGTGAGTTGAAACACGACAGAAT
>CACKRE030002098.1:90855-120732 GCA_902602495.3 Ectocarpus sp. CCAP 1310/34 | reverse complement strand
GGGGATGATCGCACCACGTTGTGTTAAAATGGTCAAGCACCCTCGAGGCAGTTACACAGTGCATACAAGTGTCTCAGGAAGTGAAGCACCAGAAAACAAATGAAGTCATACGCAGCTGTCATCCGTACGCAAGGAAGTAAGCACAAGATGCCGAAAACCCTTAGCAGGATGCAGCGCACCTTTCATGCGACTCGCCGAATACCTCACGGCGCTTCGCGCTTGGTGATGTGAGAGCCTGGTCCGATGAGAACCCGGCGTGCTCCGTCCCGGCTTTGTAGGGATGCGAGGTCAATGGTCTAACGACTACGGCATGCACGACTATGAGTACACCCCCCATCATCGGATTCTGTCGTCTGCCCCTCTGGCCCCTATCCTCCACTTCTACTAGCTAGACGACCCAACCGGGGTCACATAGGAGGGGGGGGGTTGGACCCGCTCCTGCGGTATGTCCCTCCCTGTTTCCATGTCCGACTCCGTCACTGCCGACGCCCCGAGGTTTTACCGTTTCCAGCCTCACCAAGTCCTTTCTTCCGCTGTTTCTATACCCTTCCGTACAGTACCATATATATCGTACCATACCTTACAGTGTCATGCCGTAACGTGGCATTGGCATGCCATACCGTTCCATACCGTACGAGAGACCAGATGCTGCAGTAGTTGTACCACACAATCTCTTTCCGTCCGGTCATCACAGCGCCATGGCGTCCGTGTCGGACACACGCAGAATTATGGAACCCAACCTGGCCAAGCTCATGCTGTACTGTACCGTACCATGCCAAAGCATCCCGCCACATGTCGTCCCGTGCCGCACACACCCGCAGCATGATGCGGTCCAACCTTGTCCAGCGTTTGGCGGGCCCGTCCATGAGTCCCATCCCATACCATGCCATACTATACCGCACCTTACCATATCATGTCATACGACACCATCCACGTCACTGCCCCCATGTCGCCCGGATAAACACACGCAGCATGATGCGGTCCAACCTTGTCCAGCGGGCCCGTCCATAAATCCCATCCCATGCCATGCCATACTTTACCATACAATACCGTACCATGTCATACGGTACCATCCCCGTCACTGCCCCATGTCGCCCGGATAAACACGCGCAGCATGATGCGGTCCAACCTTGTAAAGCTCATGGCTGGCCCTTCCCCTGAGAGCGAGGCGGCCGGCGACGTCAAGAACGGCGGCGACAACGCCGGCGACGAGAAGAGGAGGAGGCTCATCGTCGACCTCGAGCCCCCTAGGTTCGGCCGCTTCACAGGACTGTTGGACGTGCCCGGGACGCTGTTGGGGTGGGCGGGTGGCTGCTACGGTGGTGGTAACGCGGAAAGCAACAGCAGCAGCAACAAGAGCAATGGTGGCAGCAACAACGACAACAGCAGGAACAGGAGCAGGAGCAGCAACAACAGCAACAGCAACAGCAGCAGCAGCGACCAACAGCGAGCGTCATCGTCGTCCACAGGTATCCTGAAGTATTTCGTGCCATGTGGGCTTGACAGTTGCTGCCTGCTGGTGGCGCACCCCCGATACTAAGGTTTCAGAGGGAACAATGCCACAAACTTCGGCGAAAAAAGAACAACATGTCACCGTCATGGTAGGCGTTATGAGAACAACAAAGTACATCATTGTTTTTTCAACAAAATCTAAAAAGGGTATTGTATAGAAACAAGTTTTTTCTCTGTTCTTTTTTCGGGTCCAGGGGAGCTGGAGGCGATGTTTCGGACGGCGCTCAACGAGGACCAGCGGGATGCCGTGCGAAAGCTGGTCACCGCTAAGGATTACGCTCTGCTGCTGGGGATGCCCGGCACCGGTGAGATTGATCGCCGTGCCGCTGTTGGATTTTGCCGTCGTCGTCGTCGTCGTCGTCGTCGTCGTCGTCTTTGTTGTTGTTGTTGTTGTTGTTGTTGATGTTGTTGTTGTTGTTGTTGCTGTCGTTGTTGTTGCTGTTGCTGTTGCTGTTGTTCATGGTGTTGTTGCTGTTGTATGTTCTTTTCGTCCCATCTATGTTGGCGCCATACAACTTTTGCTATTGTATTATTAGCCGACTTCACACAGGAGCCTCTCCCTCTTTCAGAGAATATTGCCCGCAATTGTTGCAAGCACCTCTGCTAGGAGCGAGAATGAGTGCGTGGTCAATGGTCTAATGACTCAAAAGGCAAAGCACATGTTTCCACAACCACTATCACCACATCGTCCACGGATCGCACCACAGAACGCGACCGACGGGTATCCATGTTCGATGTTTCCACCACACGCATCACCCATCAAACCACGGTATCTACACGACCGACCAACGGGTTTCCCCCGCGCGTTCCACATTTTCGTTCCAGGGAAAACCTGGACAATCGCCTTCGCGGTACGGGTCCTCCTCGCCCGAGGCGCCTCGGTCCTCATCACCTCCTACACCCACTCCGCCGTGGACAACTTGTTGCTGAAGCTGATCGAGGAGGGGGTCCCGTGTCTGCGCGTGGGCAAGCCCTCCTCCGTGCACGCGGGGGTCCGGCCTCACTGCGTGAACTACGACGGATCGGCGGAGACCACGGCGGCGTACTCGGAGCTCGTGGCTTCCGCACGGTGAGGAAAGTCCCAAGGGAAAATGTATTGTATCAGGAAAAGTCATGCCGTGTTAGGTTTACATTGGAAAGCCGGAAGGAAAGTTCTGCAGGAGGAAATCTGCTTGTACAGAAAAAGAGACAATAAAGTATGTGTTTTTTTTTCTGTTGAAGTGTGTACCCTGTTGGAGGGGGTAGTTGACGTGTGACCGCGGAAGGCGTTCCTCGTCAGTTGGACCGGTATGGATATAAGAAGGAAGGGGCCCTCCATGTGGAAACCATGGAAGACCCCAAGATGACGTGTCAATCTTGGTGGCGCACGGGGGGGGCGAGGCCTTATACTTCCCCCGGGGGGAGATATTGACCAAATCTCCTTGTTTTATGTTTTTTTTGGTGGGGGTCGCGAGTTATTTAACCTCGGTTGCGTGCGTGTGTTTTCGGTAACCGGTTGACCAGTACAACGTGTGCGTTTTCGTCTTCTTCTTGGTTTGGCACCGGCCTGACCACGCTACACTGTACGTATGCATCAAACCAAATTTCGTCTGCTTCTTTCATTGGCATCCGGCTTTGGAAGGCGCTACTTGCATGTATCCATCTGACCAAAAGAGTGTGTTTGCGTGATGTTTTGTTTGCTATTAGGGTCGTCGGCTGCACGTGCCTAGGCGTGAAGCACCCGCTCTTCTCCCACCGGCGCTTCGACTACTGCGTGGTTGACGAGGCCGGCCAAATCTCGCAGCCGGTCGTGCTCGCCCCTCTGCGCTGCGCCGAGGTCTTCGTGCTGGTAGGGGATCACTATCAGCTTCCCCCCCTGGTCACCAGCTCGGTGAGTTTTTTTTTTCTTCTTAATATAACACAGGGAATCCATCTCTCTATCTGTTGAGAAGAGTCTCTAAGGTAGATTAGCAATGAATCCATAGCGTTAGAAGAAGCTACCATAGCGTTAGCGGAAGCTATGTACCATAGTGTTTGCGCAAGCTACCTGTATTCCCAAGATTTTCGTGATGAAGCCTTTAGTGTGGACGGGTGTGTGTGCGTCGTCGGGGTTGTGGTATCCTTAGCCGTGAGCTTTTTCATCGCTCGGGTGTATATTTGAAGGAAGCCCAGCGGTCTGGGCAACGCGCAGGGCGAGGAAAAGGCCCATGTAGAGGCTTCTAATTTTGATGCGGGTGTCAGCTTTGTCAGCCTCAGCGTTTGTTTGGAAGCACGCCGGCCTGACCGTTCGACCTGGTGACGCTACTACATGCACAGCTCGAACATCAAGTTCAACAACACCAACACCATCACCAACACCAACAACAATAACAACAACAATAACAACAACAACAACAACAACAACAACAACAACAACAACAACAACAACAAAAGCTACTACTGCTTACCACTACTACTACCACTATCACTCCTACTATTACATCAACAACAACAACAACAACAAAAGCTACTACTGCTGCTACTGCTGCTACTGCTACTACTACTACTACCACTATCACTCCTACTGTTATACCAACAACATCAACAACCACAACCACACGCCAACAGGAAGCGCTCGAGGCCGGCATGTCGGAGAGCCTATTCCGCCGCCTGTGCGAAGCGCACCCGGCGTCCCTCCAGCGGCTCTCCTACCAGTACCGCATGAACGGCGACGTCATGGCCCTCTGCAACGACCTCACCTACTCGGGGAGGCTCCGCTGCGGCAACGCTACGGTGGGGCCCCAGCGGCTGGTACTGCCTAACCCCGACGCGATCCCGCCGCCGCGGAGTCCCTCCTCGCTCCCGCCGCAACTGCTGGCTCCAGCGCCTGTTCCACCGTCGACTGGTGCTGTTGTTGGTGGGGGTGGTGCTAGCGGTGGCCGTACCGCAGGGGGTGCAGTGGGTGGTAGCGCTGCTTACCCCGCCGCCGCCGCCGCCGCCGCCACCGCCGGCGTGCGGCGGAACCACCACCCCGCCCGCCGCGCCTGGCAAGGCAAGACACCCCCCCCCTCACCCGGCGGCGGCGGCGGCGGCGGCGGCGGCGGCGGTGGCGGCGGCGGACGCACGAGGTCTTCCGCCGATGCCGGGCTGACGCCGTGGTTGTCGGAGGTTTTACACCCGGACAGGCGTGTCGCCTTCCTAGACACCGACGCCATCTCTCCAGACGATGGGGAGGCGGTTGAAGCAGGGCACGGAGCGGGGGACGGTGGCTGGGGGGGCGGGGCTGGGAGGCCGCCGTTTGCGGGTTTGGAGGTCCGGTCCGTGGCGGAGGCCGGGGAGCAGCTGGGACGGGGGACGCTGGTCAACGCCGTCGAGTGTGATGTGGTGCGGCTGCTGGCGTGGGGGCTGGATGTTGCGGGGTTTGACCTCGGAGGGGTTGGGGTGATTTCCCCTTACCGGTCGCAGGTAAGGGCGTTGTTCCGTGACGAAAAGGTTTGAGAATTTTTTGTTTGGGACAGATTACAACGGTTTCTCCTCGTTAGGAGCTTGTCAAGGACGTTGGTCGAAATATGTTTTGTTTTGTGACGAGAAGGTTGACACAAATCTTTTGTTTCGAACGGCATGCAACGGTTGCCCGTCGTTCGGATCTTTTGCAAGGATGGAATATTCAAGACGGTTAATGCATAGAATAGTGCGGGTGCCCTGTATAGGGCGGGTTAATCGGTCTGGCGCATATCCGCGTTATTGAGGGCCTACGTCGGCACAACCACAGAGAGACTGTGGGTGCCTTCATGTCTTCACAGTACGCGTTGAGAAAACCTGGGGGGGGGGGGGGTCCTCTAGAAACCAAGTGAACATGAAGTTACTCTATTGTTTTTGAAGTTTACTCAAATGTTGATTTGATTTAGTTTTCCAACATGCAGGTGTCGTATTTTTTCGTGCACCCTTGACCTTCTGTACGGGTCTGGGCCTTCACTGTGGCTGTGATTTTTTTGTTTAGGTAGTCTCTCGTTTCCACCGGGCGTTTCAAAAGGCTAGATTTAAGTCAGTTGAAGTGAACGATAGCTATCACTCGAGAGAATCCTTGGTATGTTTTTGAAGGTGGTGTTGAGAGCACAGAGGACCTTGGTTATGCTTGTTTTTCACTGCCACTTTTTCTGTGTGTCCGTGCCTACAGGTTCAGCTGCTGCGGGCGGAGCTGAAACCGTCGTTCCCTGCTCTCGAGGTCAACACCATCGACAAGTACCAAGGAAGAGACAAGAAGGTGATGCCTTTGACTAGGCATGTATTTACGTTGACCACACAGGAGGAATTTTTTCTGGCGTCCATTTTTATTTTTTGAACGTGTACCCCCCCGTTTGGTGGGGCAGTTGGCTTGTGACCACGGAAGGCGTCCGCGTCAGCTGGACCAGTACGGACATTAGAAGGTACTGAGCGGAGACCGGAACGGTTTGTAATGTGAAGACCACAACAACAACAGCAACAACACATCCCTCAACGGGGTTGCATATTTTGGTGTCTGGTACGTTATGGGAGGTAAATATGATGTTTATTTCAGTCGGTCTATGAAGGCGAAGCGGTCGAAAGTTGCTCTGAACCTGTCGAAAGCTGCTTCGAAACAGACGAACGGCTTCCTGAACAGTCTCCACCGCTTACGACCAGAAAATACAACTTACAACTGTTTTGTTGTATGGGGCGATAATATTTTGGGCAATTCGAACACACGCGTGCGTGTGCGCGTGTGTGGTTCGGGAGTATTGAGCATATTTGAGCGTTCCAATCATATGTAAGTTTTTCTCGTTGATGCCGAGGGAGATGCATAAATGTGAAGCACTCTTTTGAGGGTGCTGCCCTCAAGAGAGTGGGTATCCCTTCTCCTGACTTGCGCAATGTTTGGGTACCAATCGTGCACTTTGGCCCCTAGAATCCCCCCCATCCCCGCCAAGCTAAACATCCATTGTAGGAACGTCTCTCAATTGAAAAACTTTTTTCGGCCGTTTCTTTTTTCTTTTCTGTGGGCTATCAAGCACCAACTACACCGGGTAGGTTGTGGTGCAGACCCTTGACTGACCACCTGTTTTTAACGTCAAATTCTCAAGCTGTTTGTTTATTCGCGCTGCGCGCTGCCCGTGCCGGTATACCAATCATTCACGTGTTTTTTTTCCTTCGTGCTTCAAGTGCTTACCGTTGCCAAACGCCAACATCGCCACCACTAGGTGATCGTGGTATCCTTCGTGCGGTCCAACGCCGAAGGCACCGTTGGCCACCTCCTCCGAGACTGGCGGCGGCTGAACGTGGCCCTCTCCAGAGCCAAGCACAAACTCCTTCTCGTGGGATCCCTCCGCACCCTCTCCAGCTGCGCGGTGCTGAATTCCCTCGCCGGCATTCTCCGGGACAGGGGATGGGTGTATTCTCTCCCTTCGGGGGCACACAGGATGTATCCCCGGGCCGCGGAGACCCAGGAGGGTGTCGGTGGTACGGGCCCGGTTCCCGGCGGGACTGTCAGTATGGTCCACGGAGGAGGAACGGGCGGGACTGTCGGCACGGTTCGCGTAGCGGGCGGGACTGTCAGGACGGTCCGAGAAGGAGAGACGTCGACGCCGTGGGAGGGGCGAGGTAGAAGTGCCGCTACCGGCGCTGGGAGCACTAGCGACGGTGGCAACAGTAGTGGTAGTCGTGGCGGCGGGGGGCTCCGTGAGGATGAAAATTCGAGAAGTGGACTAGGAGCAGCAGGCGTGCAGTCGCGGGGTAGGGTGCCTGCAGCTGGGGGAGATGGGCGAGGCGGCGGCCGAGGGGCGCGGCAACGATGTGCTGACTAGGTTGTTCTTGTTCTGGCAGCATTTTTCCTCTGTGTTCGGTGCACGGATGGTCCTGGTTCGACATGTAGATTGAACGATAGGCGGTCGCTGTTCGTGTGAGTCTAATTGTTGTTTATTTACATGCTTGTGTAAGAAACACCGCACATTGATCCCTGTCCCCAGGTCAATTGTCGCGATGGCTTCATAGCATGGTCTGACCTGGTCGCTTTACTGGTCCTCTCGACAAATAGTGATATCGTCCCCCTAACTTAAACTGCTAAGTCTTCTTTGTCGTCGTCTGCGCGAGGGAGTTGTTCGAGCAGAGAAAGTGTGTACCTATGACCCGGTGTTTTTTAACGGAATAAGGCCGTGGGTGATAATGATGCTTCCCGTTTTTTTTTTTGTAAAAGCCATCGGCACCTCGCAAACGAACCACTTTTGTATGCGCTGCAGTAAGCTGAAAGGCAAAGTGTTCTGGATCGGTATTGTTTAATCCCTGTTCGGTTTGCCCTTGGAAATTGTTTCCTGCGAGATGAGAGTACAATCATTAACACGAACAAAGACGGTAAGTCTGTCGCATAGTAGTGATGTACCAGGCACCCTTCATCGTGGTGATGCATAACTCTGCCAACGGCAGGTCTTCAATCGTTCGGTATGGCTACGGCTGGCAGGTGAAGACGTCGGCCAGAGTTCGGTCTCACGCTGAAGTTTAGGAAGGGGTTCGGAGAGAGACGGCCGTGTAGCGTACTGTTGTTTGGGCCAGCAGTCAGGAGCTTACATCAATGCTTATTTTTTCCAGGCCACCGCGTTAAGCGCCGCCCACTGGAAAATATACCTTGTTTTTGGGTACCTACGCCGAGGCATGCTCCTTCTCCGGGATTTATCATCCCCCGAATATTCCATTTTACCTTATGTGTTTTCTGCTTAACAGACAACAGCGCACGAAACCTGTTTTTTTTCATTCGACCATGACGTTTTGTATACCGAGCGATTTCTCGTATCACCGCTCCTTGTTGCTGTTGTTGTCTTCACATTACCAACCGTTCCAGTCTCCGCTCAGTACCTTCTAGTGTCCGTACTAGTCCAGCTGCCGCTCCACAGACAATGATGCCCTCAATGAGGACGCATTCTTGTCATTACACTCGCGCTGAGACGGAGAAAAATGCCCTCTAGTCCACTGCTGTAGTCTCACACACTGCAGACCACACGCGACGCCGATGTGCTGCAGCAGTCAAACATCGCCGCTGCACGATGGTGCTCTCCATCAATGATATATCTCCCACACACGATCATCTGCGGTGGAAGTAGCTACCGCCTAGTCTCCCGGGCTGCAAAGGCCACACGCGATGCCAACCACACTCGAATACAGCAGAGCACACGGGGGGGCTTGTTTCGCCCAGGTCTTCCCGGGCTGGCTCTCTGCATTCTAATCGATGTCACTGCTGTTCTGCAACACACGGTCACGCGAGAACCGTCACACAAGCTTGCCCAAAAGCGCGATTGCCTCCAGATTTAGGTACACAGGGTATATATTTGCTAACATTGCTGTACCTGAACACTTATTTGTTCTCGAATGTCTCCAATGCTCCTGCGCTCCTGCGCTCCTGCGCACTCCGACACTCCGACCCCCAAGATGCGGCGATATTTGAAAAATGCGGTCCGATTGTCCCTTTGAACAGGCACAATTTGACGAGACTGAGGACTGAGGTGGGGCGCATGCGTAGACTAGTTGGATAGTTCCTTTTTCTGCATTCGCACAACAGCAGTCGCATTCATTCGGCAGCAGCAGCTCAGCCTGTCAGCGGGTTTACGACGGGCAATTGACCTCGCTCACGCTCGACGGCTTCAACACGTGAGAGATTGGAGGTCACAGCAAGCGTGCTGTTTATAGTAGTGTCTGCCCTCAGCTCTCGCTGGAACCAAAAACGGCAACGTGAAGGTTGCAATAAATAACCTTGACGTCTGTTGGAAGTTGTACCATTTTATTCTGCCCCAGCGTCAACGCCTGCGTGCCAAGCTATAACCCTGTTGACCGTGCAAGCTCTACACGCATGCTCCCCGCGCCAATGACCAAATCGATCTGCTTGCAAAGGTGGCATACAGAGCTGCTGAGGGACCCTCACCACCATGGAAGAGGGTGCGAAGGTATGGGCCTCTGGCGGCGAGCGGCTGTGGGAGTCCGGGACAGTAAAAAAGAAGACCGCAATAGGCGACAGCTTCGACATTGAGGTGGTCCTAGACGTGGGAGGGAAGCAGGTCTACACGGTGTCCGGGCGGGACGAAGACGATAGCAAGAATCTCAAGCTCCGGAACGTGGCTGGTCAATCATCGGTCATCGAAGGACACGGCGTGGCTGATCTTACCTCGCTCACCTACCTGCACGAGCCGGCCATTTTGTTCTCGCTCAAGGAGAGGTACGGGAGGAACACCATCTACACCTACACGGGACCGATCCTGCTCGCGGTCAACCCGTTCAAGGCCGTCGATCTGTACACCGATAAGCTCCTCAAGGCGTACAAGGTGGGGCGGTCGCGCTGTTTCATACCAGTTTTTCCCTGTCGAACATGCTGAATCTTGGTGGTGTAGACATGCGGAGCAGGTAACGATACACTGAACGAGTTCATTCGCGTGCATGGAAAGATGCTAAGCCCTTGCTGGTATAGACGGTAGGCCCATCGATGACCCCCTCGTGGCGTACGCCGAATTCGCAAGATAGTCTGTGATATCGTCTACTACGGAGCATGCTGCTGCGGTATTGGGTGTATCAAGAGGGAAGGAGATCGGCTTGTTGTTTCTACCTCCCTATGGTAGGGCTTAGACTAGCGATAAAGATCTACTCAGCAGCTTTTTCGAGATTTGACAACTGCATGTATTGGCGAGCATGGCTTGGTCATGTCTCCCTCTCGCTATCTCGACAGGTTATGGATGATTTCGATCTTGTTGCCAGTCATTAGACTAGCTCACCCGATGCGTACTCGGTGGTACTTCGCGACACTAATGGTATCTGTATGTCCACGAGTGTGAGGCACATGTTGTTTTTCATCGCGTTCCCATGAGTGGTTCGCATACTGTCGCTCGACTTGTTATTTTTCTTCTACAGAACCGTATGCATACCTGTGTTATACAGAGACTTTTTTTTTTTCATATTCCCCGCAGCATGGTAGATCTCTGACTTGTCGCAGTTAAACTCATGCATGTTTCAACTTCAATACAGCCGACTGTGTCACGGCTTCACAGACAGTCACTGCTGCCATTTACCAGTTTTTTACTCGAAACCCAACAGCCGACAAATGAGGCACTTCTGCATGATCGGGGAGAGAACAAAGGGATCCACCCTACGTATGGCCCGCCAAAAATGCAGAGGAGTGCTCTCACTCTGGCAAGGACTATTTTGGGATCTACTGCCCCTTGGCACCAAAGTGAAACACAGAGTGAACACGGGCCCTTCAACTCACTCGGAGATAGGGGCCTCGATCGAAGATAAAGTAACACCCATCGGCAGTAGTAGTCTACCACACACTCACAACAGTTTATTCATGACAACATTTCAACACCTTCCCGTTCCGCCCGCCCCCTGTCGGCGACGAATTAATACTTCCACCAGGTGTGATGTTGTGTGTGGTGGAATTTTTTCTTATATGTGGATGGATTATCTTGTGATGTCGGATACGGTATCAAGCGCCGAAAAGAACAACTCACATCGATGAACACCTGTGGCAGGTGGATGGCGAGCGTAGGTCTTACGACCCGAACTTCGTTGAGACCAAGCCTCCCCACGTCTACGCCATCGCGGACAAGGCGTACCGCAACATGACAACACCTGCGACGGAGTACGGCCAGCGCTCGCAGTCTATCATGGTCAGCGGGGAGTCCGGCGCGGGCAAGACCGAGACTTGCAAAATCATCATGAAGGTAACGTTTTGTCGAACAGAAGAAAAGGCATTGTGTGACGCCTGCATGGACGTGTTACGAAAGGAAGCAATACACCGGTGAGAGATTGTCGGAAGGAAAAAATGGAACGAAATTCTGTGAAGCCAGGATGGAGGGGCTATGAAGGTACGAAGTGCACGGTCGAATGGAACATAAAACGAAGCAATAGTTGAATACGAAAAGCCAGCATGGAGGTGTTGCGAGTCCATGTTGGGTATCTACTGATAGTCGTGGCGAGGAAAGACAAGCGCGACACACACTTCCCAGCCTCGGGAATCACTCACGAAACCCCTTTCCTCTCACTTATATAGCCCAACGGCCGCTCCTCCGCTGTTCGACTTGCAACCAAGTTGTTGTACGACACAATGGTGTACATGCGCGTGAATTTAACGCCCCCACCCTTCGTGCTGTTTCTCGACATTTCTTGGTCCCTGTTTCTTTGGAATTGGACTACACGATTCCCATGCTTCGAAACGCACCCCTCGTTGCTCAATATCTCGCTCGTGTGTCTTCCAGCGCGGAACACCAATTCGAAAAACGTCGATAGTTATCGTTTCGCCAGTGTGTTCAGCCTCTCCATGTCCTCGTCGACGCCACCGGGGGGGGACCGGCAATCGATCAGAATATCAAGTTCAAAACGCGATTCTCGAGCGCTATACATTTAATGACACCATTTTTCCTGTTCACGGAAAATCATATATATATATATATATCTAGTTTTTACTCACTCACGCGAAACTCAAGTAAACCTGTGTTTTCTCGCTGTTGCGGTGCGCTCGTGCGTCGCTCAGTACCTGGCCATTCTCGGCAATGCCGCCGGTGACGACAACAAGCTGGGCACCATCGAAAAAAGGGTGCTTAAGTCTAACCCCATCCTGGAGGCGTTCGGTAACGCCCGCACCGTCCGAAACGACAACTCCAGCCGCTTCGGCAAGTACATCCAGCTTCTCTTCAGCGACAGGGGCAAGCTCGCCGGGGCCGCCATCAAGGTGCGTAATCATGTCTATTCAGAGCCCGCCCAAGTTCAGTGAGCCAACGAGGTTATCTCCGAATTGTACAGCTTCCCCCCCCACAAAACAGAGTACCTAAAGGACTCGTGCCCGTCGGGAGTCTGCCGAAATTCAACCAGCCAAAGGTAATGAAGCAGAAATATTATTGGTCCTAGAAAAACATCGATCTACGAAAAGGAGTCATTCCCTTTCAGAAGCTGACCGAATTAGTCGAACATCATCACTAATTCTCCAAGAATCAATCTCATCTAGCCTTAATCGCCCGTCTTCCGCTTGACCCCTTCCCACACGTGCGAAACCCGCTTCATTGTAGACGTTCTTGCTGGAGAAGATCCGTGTGGTGAAGCAGTCCAAGCTGGAGCGCAACTACCACATTTTCTACATCATGGCGGCCGGGGCGTCTCCCAAGGACCGCGAGAACTGGGAGCTACAGCCGGCCGGGAGCTACCACTACATGAACCAGTCGGGCTGCTATGACCGCCGCGACGGGGTCAAGGACATCGATCTCCACGTGGAACTCCAGGAGGCATTCTCGACCATGGGGTTCGACAAGGCGGCGCAGAACGACTGCCTCGGATGCGTGGCGTCTATCCTCGCCCTCGGCAACCTTGAGTTCGAGGAAATCCCGGGCGCTCGGGATGACCAGCAACAGGTTAGCCCAGGTGTTTTGTCACATCTGTCGTGCCGAGTTGCGTTTCTCTTGACCGGGAGGTAAGGTGTGGGGTGGGGTTGGGTTAGGCTCATTCACTTTCGTAGGTCTTCTGTATTCAGCAAACGTAATGGACAAAGCATTCAATGGGGGACGTTGGGTGACGGTTAGGGTCAGGGAATATGGTCTGCGTCCCCCTTCCCTCTTCTATTTCCTCAGGAACTTATTGGTCCCGCGAGGGCGGTCGCTTAGGCTTAGGCTTAGGTTAGTTTCTGAAGCAACGAAGTGGCTGATTGTTTGTGGTATCCTTGGCTGGAAACAACCGTACCGTGCCCTTCTGTCATGGCCGCGAGGGGTGGATCCTTTCTCTGGGAAGTTTGGAGCTTGAAAGGATTTCGCAAACACAGACCCGCACCTTACGGTAGTAGATCTAGCTCGCCGATAATTTAAAACGTTGTCGACGCCAGCACCAACTGTCTGACAACCCTTCCCTCTGTTGCTGGGGTCAACATCAACACCCTGCAGACCCTTTGCCCATCCACAAAAACCGACCAATGAATCGTGTGCGTTGCCTCGTCCCCAACGTCTCGGAACTGAAAAAAATAGGCGCGTTTGAAAGAGAGCTCCCTTGGGGCCATGAAGACGGCGGCCCGGCTGCTGGGGGTGTCGGCCGACACCCTCTGCCACTGCCTCACCGCCAGGGAGGTGACCGCGGGCACCACCCATGTCACCATCTTCCTGTGAGTCCAGCTGTGTGTCCCCTCTTCACGCCAATAAAAACACAGCTTCGACGCTTTCGAGATTTTGAAGCAAGTGCCTCGCCGACGGGATGTGACCGCGGGTACCGCCCACGTCACCATCTTCCTGCGAGTCCCAGCTGTGTTTTCCCTCTTCACGCCCATCAAAATACAGCTATTGCCCTGTCGAACTATGTGTTGTAGCTGCCTCGCCGCCAGGGAGGTGACCGCGGGTACCACCCACATCACCATCTTCCTGTGATCCCAGCTGTGTATCCCCCCTTCATGCCAATCAAAACCCAGCTATTACCGCTTTCAAACAGTGTGTAGTAGCTGCGTCGCCGACGGGGAGGCTACCGCGGGCACCACCCACGTCACCATAATCTGTAAACTCTTCCAGTACCAACCTGCTTGCTCTCTCTTGACCCCACACAACACAGCTTTTGCCCGATCGAACTTCTCATGTGTGACTGTACCTCGCCGCTATTGGGGTGATTACACCAGCGAATACAGACGTCGTGACGGCCCCTCGAGTCTAAAGCGACATCTCTTACACAGTGCGCTTCCGCCATCAGAACGGGTATTTCAATGTTCGACACCCCACCGAATAGCTCAATTCCCTCGGAAGAGTATCAGGTAGAGCAAATAGTCTATCGCAGATGAGGGGAAATTTTTCCATTTTATTCCTACGTGGCTGCAGCTTTTTTTCGCCCGAAAGCCTCCAACGTTGCACCCCTCCGCCGGTGTCAAGAAATGCGACGGAGGAAGAAAAATGTCCATCCAGGGAATCGTGGAAGACCTCACGGTCAGAGGTGAGAGACAAAAGCCGGCTTCACCCACGTTGCAAACCTCTCCCTCATGAGCGTTGCACCCGAACGTTCACCCTTCCACTCACCCTTCTCACATGTCGATATGCTCATGCGCCCGCCTGGTTTTCTCCAGAACTCCCGAGCAGTCCGCGCACGCGAGAGACGCCATGGCCAAGGCCCTCTACGCCGCCACCTTCTCGTGGGTGGTGGCCCACACGAACAAGAGCATCCAGGGGGACGACGCATCGGCGGCGGCGGCGGTTGCAGACGGGGTAGGTGGGGCGGCGGTGGCGGCGGCGGGCGTGAACGGCGGGGCGGAGTTCAACACCGACAAGATGTGGGTTGTCGTTGACGTCTGACGGTAGTTGGTGTTGTTGGTTTGTTGGTGGCTGCCGCCACCGCTTTCGCTACGTAGTTGAAACCCCGAAGAACTGCCCTTGTACAATCGGATGCAATAGGGAGTGCTGCTAACGGCATCGTTTTCATTGGTTTTCCAAACCGACGTGTTACGATTGAACCGTGACCGCCAGCACATTGTCATGCATGATCCACTGCTCGTCGAGGAGAGGGCCGACGTACATCGGCGAAGTGATACTACGATCTCCCCACCGGTGACATCCCTCGTACAAAACGCCGCACGTGTGGTGATTTTGACGCTTGTTATCTGCGGGTCCGCGCTGCAGGTTTATCGGGCTGCTGGACATCTTCGGCTTCGAGGTGTTCGCAGAGAACTTCTACGAGCAGTTCTTGATCAACTACGCCAACGAGGTGCTGCAGCAGCAGTTCAACGACTTCGTCTTCCGGCAGGAACAGGTTCGGACGGTTCTGAAGGCGTGCGTCTAAGCGTGTGTTGCTTGCATGTTTCTTTTTCCGACTAAAACTATGGCAACGACGACGACAACGACAACAACACAACAACAACAACAACAACAGCAACAGCAACAACAGAAAAACAACAAAAGTAACCCCATGACAACTGCAAATTTTGTGCCACATCTGCACCCCCCCCTTGGCAGGAGGAGTATCGCCGCGAGCAGCTGGAGTGGACCTTCATTCACTTCCCGGACAATGTGGACTGCATCACCCTCATCGAGAAGAAGCCGAACGGCATCATCCCTACCCTCGACGAGCAATGCATCATCGGCAGGGCAACGGACGATCGCTTCGCCCGCGAGCTCTACAAGAAGAGCGAGAACAACAGCAGGTGTGGCGACCAAGTGCTTATGTGTGCCCATGAAGAAGGCATCGACGTCAGTTGGACCAGTACAGATGTGCTGAGCGGACATCGGAACGGTTTGTATGTGAAGACGACACAATAAACAACAACGATGCTCCCGTGTGGTTGTCGTCATCGTCGTCGTAGTTGGTATAGGACGTCCAGTCTCCGTTCCCCCCCGGTACCATATGCGGCGCTGAAAGCCACCGAGTGTTGACAGAACTGGCGCCAAACCAACTAGTACTTCGAATTCGTTTAAAGCGTCGAGAAGGTGGACCAGGGCAGCCAACTTGAGTGCAGTCAAGCTTGAAAACCTGGTTTAATGAGGATGCGTTATTTACTTTTCTGGATGTTCGATGTCGGATCACTTATTACAGCCTGGTTGTGTTGGTTGCGAGGGCGTGGTTTGCCAGGGTTCCGGCTGCGCCATTAGGGAGCAGAGGAGCCACGATTGGCGCATGCCAGAAAACGAGCAGGCAGCAACGCCATCGCTTACCGACGCCAGCAGCAACACGCCACCGGCACCACCATTTCTGCCAGTAGCCCCTGCACTATAAATTGGCCTTTGCCTTGGAATCGCTTGAACATGGTGTGTCCTATGCCTTTATGTAGTTTGGATATTTTGCTGTGGCAAACGAAAACTCCTACAGTATCGGTGTCATCATACCCAATCCGTCCGCCCACCGCCACAGGTTCTTCGTTTCGCCCAAGATGCGCGTCGACCACCTCTTCGGCATCAAGCACTACGCCGGGGACGTGGAGTACGACACTAGGGGCATCATCGAGAAGAACAGGGACAACCTGCCACAGGAGGGTGTCGACCTCCTCATGTCCTCGGAGATCCCCTTCACCGTGCTCCTCGGCGCGATAGAGGCCAACAAGAACGAAGCCCCTAAGGAGAGCTCTCCTAAGTCCACGGGGCGCCGCGGAGGTGGGTTTTGCTTACCCCCAGAGGCTTATTCGTTCCCGAGAATATATCGCCCACAGTACTGGAAATGGTTCATCGGAAACATTTGTTTTATGTAAACTGAGTTCGCCCGGTGTCGGGCCGTTCGGGACAATAGAAACTTATGAAGCCACACTGCTGTTGCCTTTCATAGGAACGATGACATCCATTCCTGACTCATCGTGAGGCAACGCGGAGAATGACTATTCGATGCCAAATGTCTCTCTCGTTCTTTCCTTAGCTATCCACTCTTCATCGTTTCCCACGGGAGCGAAACACCGTTTTCCGTTGGAAGACGTCTGTCTGCCGGCGGCCGGCGGAGGGCTGTCGACTCACACGAGACCTCTCTCCCGCCCCCACTTTCCAAACAGGAGATTCTCCTCCCCCCTCCCCCCTCACGGTGCTTCGCGCTTGGTGGTGTGCTAGCCTGGTCCGTTGAATGCCCGACGTTGTAGGGACGTCAGGTCAATGATGTAACAACTATTGCACGCACGTCTATGATGACCCCCCTTCTCTCGGTATTGGGTGCCTCCCTCCCGGCATCGCGTGCAGGAGGGGGCGGCCGGAGCACCATCGGGGCGAAATCCCTAGGAACCCAGTTCAAGGAGAACCTGAACAACCTGCTGGGTGTCGTCAACCTGACGCACCCTCACTACGTCAGGTACGCCCTGCCAAAGTCTTAGCAAGGCGGATAGGGATGCATTTAATTATAGTTTTCTGCTGCCAGCTGCTGCTGCTGCTGCTGCTGTTGTTGTTGTTGTTGTTGTTGTTGTTTTTGTTGTTGTCGTTGTCGTTGTCGTCACGGTCGTCGTGTTGACGCTGCCACTGCCATTTTCGTTGCCTCCACACGTGTATGGCGGTGCCTACCACGGCGTGCTGACCAACCCCACCAACTCTTCCACGCCTCACCATCGCCGGTCTCTTCTCACAACCCAGGTGCATCAAGCCCAACGACCAGCTGATCCCCGCAAGGTTCAACTACGTCCGCATCGCCGAGCAGCTCAGGAACGCCGGCGTCCTCGAGGTCGTCCGCGTGGCGAGGGCCGGGTTTCCGGTCCGCCTCGGCCTGCACGAGTTCGTCGAGCGTTATGCTCTCCTCGGCGCGCGGGTCGTCGAGGCGGCCTATCGGAGGGCGGTCCACGACGCGGAGCTGGACCAGGAGCGCTCCGTGTGCAAGGCTCTCATCATGGCCATCCAGGTATTGATGGCGAAGTTGGTGGGTTGTTGGTTTTTTATCCATGTGCAAGGCTCTCATCATGGCCGTCCAGGTACTGATGACGAACATGTTGGTTGTTTCTTATGTCCGTGTGCAAGGCGCACATCATGGCCATCCAAGTACACTGTGAAAAAAAATGCGCGTGCTTGTTGTTTGCTATGTTGCACTGACGCGCCGGAAGTTGCAGTAGGCGGTTCAGTCAGGGTAGGTAGAAGAAACCTTGCGCCTCTGCACGTGTTGAAAACTTTGTCGGCCTGTTCCCAGGTCAAGAACCGGGCTAACTATTCGTCGACAAGCGATAAAATATCTCATCAACAAAAACAACAACAGCTACAACTACAACAGCAATCAATGTCGAATGCCAAATACCCATTGTTTTCCTACCATGTCCAGGAAAAGATTAAGCCTGGATCTCCGGCTTCCGCCGGGAATTTCCAGGAGATCTGCCGGGAACAGGGGATGCAGATGGGTCTCACGAAGGTTTGAGGACCTCTGGTCTGTGTTTGGAGGTCTTGAGTAGCCTTGCGATGTTGTAAAGAATCGCGAGTACGCCTTACGACAATCGAGATATTGCAAAACTAGGAATTATTTTTGTTGTAAATTGGTTTCAGGGATAGCAAATGTCGGCCGGAGACATCGGTTTGAAGTCGGTGGGCGAAGAGCTCCCCAGACGATGTCTGCTGCGAATATCCTTCAGACCCCCGATTGCCGTCAATCTTTGTAGTACTCCGTCCGTCCCGTGACACTGCGCTGAAAAAGGTCACTCAAGTATCACATACCTCTGCGCTGAAAAGGTCTCGAATTCTCACGCACCGCTACCTTCCCAAGTGTTGTCTTTGCACCCGGTCACCCGTTCCTCCTTTCCAACATCAGAAGCCTGTTTGGCGTGATTCCCCTCTCGTGCTGCAACCCCTCTCTCCAAACATTCGTACACTTCTCCCGCTGACCATGCACGCACGTTTCCGCACTTCCCCAGCATAAAAAATGAAACCGCACCGCTCCGCGCCCTTCCTCGACCAAAAAAACAAACGAAACTATGAAAAATACAGATATTCTTCCAGCAGAGGGCCTTCAACAGTATCGAGAAGCTGCGGACGACGATCGTCTCCAGGTCGGCGACCATCGTCCAGACCTTCTGGCGTGGCGTGAGCTGCCGCCGCGCTTTCCTGATCCAGAAAGGTTCGAATTGCAACCAACAACAACAACAACAACAACAACAACAACAACAACAACAACAACAACAACAACAACAACAACAACAACAACAACAACAACAACAACAACAACAACCAGTTGGCAGAACAGTATCTTAACTATTTTCGGAGAATGGATCCGGTATACATGCTGATCTGGCTGGGCCGGATTTGACAAATTTTGTCAGATTTGAAACACGCAACAACAACCAGCTGTCAACACAGTAGTATGTTCGGGGAACACTCTCTTCTGGCCGCGCCGGATTCGATCTTTGTAGTCCAACTTGAAGCACACGACAACAACCAGCTGTCAACACAGTAGTATGTTCGGGGAACACTCTCTTCTGGCCGCGCCGGATTCGATCTTTGTAGTCCAACTTGAAGCACACGACAACAACCAGCTGTCAACACAGTAGTATGTTCGGGGAACACTCTCTTCTGGCCGCGCCGGATTCGATCTTTGTAGTCCAACTTGAAGCACACGACAACAACCAGCTGTCAACACAGTAGTATGTTCGGGGAACACTCTCTTCTGGCCGCGCCGGATTCGATCTTTGTAGTCCAACTTGAAGCACACGACAACAACCAGCTGGCGGGTTTGTCCTTGTTTTCGCAAAATCGATCCGGTGTTCTATCTCCTCTGGCCGCGGCGGATTTGGCCGTTTTATGTAGCCCAGAAAGCTGTTGCAAAGGGGCGGATCGGAGATCTTGTCTCTCGTCCCCCCTTCATCCCGGTTTTGGAGGGATGCGAGGTCAATGGTGCAACGACTACGGCATGCACGACAATGAGTACACCCCCCCCTCCCCTCCCTCTATTCCGGCCAACCCAGTGCCTGTTCCCGTCTAATTGCTTTCAGAGCAACGCCACTTCCGAGCAGGAAAACCTTTACCCGTGACGAATTTCCCACGAGTAGGCTTTGTGAGACTCGCAAAACTCGAAACAAATCTCCTCACTTCTTATTTACTTCGACGGGAATCACCCATACACGTAGCCTTAATATTCAACGTTGTCCTTGGGTCTGTCGACTTTAATATCTCGGCATCCCTGGCCACTAGCTGCCAAACGTTGACCAAAACAACCCAACGTCACACGGGCGCACCGACAAAATTCGTCCACGCGTAGGTCAAAACAACCCGAAGTCTTCCAAGAGTTGACAGTAAATGGTCTTGTGATACGTCCAAGAAAACGTTGTCACGGCGTGACTTTGACGTTCGATCGATCGACGCCACCAGGCTTGATGGCCGCCGGAGACGGGACCCGCCGCTTGCGCGGCCTCGCCGCGTGCCGCATCCAGCGCCTGGCCAGGCGTTACATCTGGACGGTAACGAAGAATCGCCGAGAGGCCGCGGCGCGGGCCGAGCGCGAGGCCCAGCTGGTTGCCCAGATGGAGGAGCTGCGGATCAAGATGCAGGGGGAGATCAACGAGCTCCGGGTGAGTTGCTGTGACGAGGTTCAGACGCGATGCTTTTTTGAATGACCACCGTCTCGTCAATACAGAATACATATGTTTTTATGTAGTATACCGAGTAGCTGACGAGGTCTAGGTACACATAAGTGACCTCTTTCAGCGCAGAGGTATGTGTGTATTTCATGTAGACTGCCCATGGAATTGAAGTCTGAAATCCGAGGTTGCTTCATTTGGGTACGGCATGGTGCACCAGCCGGTAGCACAATCCGAGACAATCCGCTCAATGGGCGGACTTCCCTCGCAATTGCTTTTCGAGTGCGCAAGAGATGAGATGAGGCAGGCGGGCATCTGTTTTGGGCATTGTTGGTGTTAATGAAATGGCTAAATGCTTGAAAAATAGTACATAGTTCGGCGAATCCTGCGATGCGTACAGGCCGAGCTCGCAGAGGCGAAGCAGCTCGCCAAGCAGGGCCAAGCACTGGCGAAGAGGGTGGTCGTCGTGTGCGGCGGCGCGAAGGGCGTCGGCCCGGACATCGCCTCTCGGCTCGTCAAGGAAGGGGCCAAGGTGGCCGTGGTCGACGCCGACTCCACTTCGGCAAAGGGCAAGGTCGGCACCAGTCGTCGTGCAGGGGGGTTGTGGGATAGAAATGTCCATGACCCGGTCAACACAAGGCTGTGTAAAAGTTGGTCTAGCGGGGTCGTAGAATATATATAACCATTACCCAAAGGAAGGGTACAGTAAGAAAATATTCGTGTAGCAGGGTTGTAGAAAAAAAATCTCGGAACCGGTGAAGGTCCCAGTGCAAATGAGTTGAGGTAGCGAGAGGAGTTTGGTCGGCGCCGGCTGAGGTGTGTTTTTTCTTTACCTCCGTGGCCGTCGAGGCATTATCCATTGCGGGGAAAGAATAAACACATTGGAAAGACCTTGAGAACGGGCGCGTGATAGACAGCCGGGGAAAAAAACACTTTATCAGGGCGGGCGTTACAACAAAAATCCAATTACCCATGTCGCAGTTTGTTCGGTCTTCGACAACCTTTTTTTGTAATATAGACGCCGAATCTCCCCTCCTCTTGACATCGACGCACCGGCGCAGGTTAAGGGACTCGACGGAGAAGACGCCTCCGAGAGCATGGCCATCTACATCGATGCCGACCTCATGGACGAGACCAGCGTCAAGAAGGCCCTCGCTGAAACCGTCAAGACCCTCGGAGCCATCGATGGGCTCGTTAACATTCCGCCGCCTCCTCCAACATGCGACTCCAAGACCAACGGACGCCTCCACGACCTCGACCTCAAGAGCTATGAGGTACCAATTGTTTATAGTGGCAAGGCGCCAGAAACCATGGTTGATATACAAGGTGCAC
Organism: Ectocarpus sp. CCAP 1310/34; assembly: GCA_902602495.3. NCBI lineage: Eukaryota > Phaeophyceae > Ectocarpales > Ectocarpaceae > Ectocarpus > Ectocarpus sp. CCAP 1310/34. The sequence goes on along the minus strand of CACKRE030002098.1, from coordinate 98,984 downwards.
CATATTTGGTCTGGAGATAAGTCGAGACACCCTTACACGAGCGTCGCACCGATGATGATGGTCCGTTTGGTCGACATGCTTGGAAGCGTGTAACCGGAGAACGATCAGTCACAGAAGGGGGCCGGTGGTGACGGAGACATCATACGTGTTGAGCAACAACAGAAACGTTCTGAATCGATGCACCATCGCTCTGAGTGCCGTCTACGCTCTCCCTCCATACAATTCCATCTGGGAGTCCCCCGGTTGCACTTTTTCCCTTAACCACCCGCGACCATCGTCACAATTTTCCTCTAGGACATGTTGGTCGCGGAGATGCAGACGCCGATGCTGTGCGCGAAGCAAGCGGCCACGGCCATGACGGGAGTCGGTGGCTCGGTGGTCTTCGTGGCCAACGCCGGGGACCGCGGGCTCACCGACGGCGCCGGTAACGTCGTGGCCATCTCGTCGCTGACTTCGTCAGCTGCGGCCGCCGCCGGTCCCGACGGGATCCGCGTGAACTGCGTCACCCACGCCTTGGGACACGAGGACGACAGGCGCATCCGCGGGGGGCACGGGACCTTCTCGCTGGCCACGATGCGGGCACCGTCGGCGGAGGACGTGGCCATGCAGGTGAAAGGACGCTCACATGTGTGCGGAGAGTTGATGCTGCTGAGACAGGATAAAACAAGAGTGCCTTCGGGCAGCATGACTTGGCTGGGTAGGTAGGTATTCTCGGAGGTTTTCGGTAATCACACTCGGACTATCTTTGCATGGTTTGAAGTCAACATGGAATATAGAGGACTGCTGTGTAAAGGTCGACACTCAAATTTGGGTAGTGGAGTTTCGACGGATGTCAAGCCGGCCGAGAGTATCAACAATATGCACTTTCCGCATCGTTGAGTACCTCCCGGGCAGCGTACACTCACGGTTTTGGGACATTCCACTTGACTCTACCGGCCAACAAGACGGCGCGCTGTGAAATCATTCCCAAACAAAACATGGCTGGGGGACGATTCCGACAGGTAAAAAAGTGACAAGTTTTTGAGCAGCCCCTTTCTCCGCGGCGGGAGCATCGATGTGCCCGAAGCACCTTAATCTTTCCCCTGCCGTATCTCGCCTTCATACTGCGCCGAAGCTTCCCCTACTTGGGGATGAACAGAAGCATGTTGCAGATATTGTATTCCCTACGCAGGCATGTAGTCTCCATGTTCATTATCGGTTAGTGGCTACCAAGAGCGCACTACCCATCGTTAGGAGCTCGTTGACACATACTATTCCAGTTTCTCCCTTACCAATGACGTAGAGCTTGGAAAGCGATCCAGGGAATAGGCATCTCACACAACGCATGCGATGATCCAAACAGACGAATGTTTCGAGCAGCTCCGCACGCCCGCAGCACCTTATTGGTGGAAAACCTGTGTCCTTATGACCTTCCCTGTACCGCACTGCATCCGCCCTCGAGCTCAAGTGCCCCCCCCTGTTGAGATGGATTTCTGTACGTGATTGCTTGACACTTGCCGGTAAGCGTGGCGTGACAGCTATATACGTGGCACAAATTTCAAGTGGTGAGCTCTCCGCAGACTGTGTTGCCATAGTTCCGATGACACCACCTGGTGTAGCGTTCTGTACACATTTCACGGGACTTCCCTCCATGCACGCTGCTTGCCGTGTTCATAGTTCCGACGACAATCCCTCGAGTGACGTGGTATGCTCTCCTATTTCTACGGGATGCGCCCTCCGCAACTACCCGAGCAGGTGGCCCACCTCATATCGGACAGGGCGACCTTCGTCACCGGGCAAACGATTGCAGCGGATAGCGTTCGTTTCTGCTATTGAACAAGAATAATGTCCGACAGTTTTGGCGCTACACAAACATGACCGTTCATACGCGGTAGTCGGGGTTTCCCACAAAAAAATCTTGGAGTGCTTTTTCGGGAATTCCGGTGTTGCTACTGTTGCTGATGGAAACAAGCAGGTCGACATCTTGATGCTTTGGGGGGGGACTCGATGCGGCGTTTCTCGCCTACCGGGTGTTTTATCTGACGTATGTGCTTGTTATGCCCGAGCAAGGTTTAAACCCGATCGTAATTGGTTTAGTTGTAGCGTAGGGAGGCTTCGTGTGTGGCACGTATTCTACGTAGTCAAATAGTGAGATGATGATCAGGGCGGATGCTGCCTTCGTGAAGCCCAATGAGCGCAGCGATCAGGTGCTTCTTCATGTTCCACAGTGTGTAAGTTCAAGTATGAAGTACCTGTGAGAGGGAGGAGTGTCAGAACGACCCACGGGAAGAAATGCTGCATCTTAAAGCATAGAATAAAGTAACGTAGACTACGAAGTCAGCCTAAAGCCATCTTGGCAAACTTAACAAAAGTAGTCACAGCGGGGCGATGGCGTGTTTGTGGATGTGTGGGTGGGGGGTGGGGGGGGCAAGGAGATTAAATATGTATTCGAGTTGTAGCGTAAATCGTAGATCTGGTGGCAATGATGGTAAGGCAGATTTTCCTTGAGCTTATCGGACTTAATTGCTAATTTGGTTGCTATTGAGGCGTCGCCGCCGGTCCTAAGCCTGGACACGGCAGATCTGCATCAGGCATGTGCACCAATCAGTGGCTTCCACGGCGCTTGTCAGCTAAGAGCGTACCACCAGATTTCGAATAGTATTTGTGCCTCTTGTTTGATGCTTTTTGGACCGATGGCGTCGGAAAACTAGGATCTCATTGGAGTTGTCTCGTCGTCCTGAATGACGTTGTTCAGGAGCGAAAAATAGCGTAGAGATAAAGAGCGAAAGTCACTACACTACCCGCCTATGTAAACTTCTCTAGCCAAAACGCAAGCACAACCGGTCACCTGCAAGAGGACGCAACGCGCTAGGCAGCGCTGCCTAGAGAAGTTAATACCATATCTCGGGCAAGGTCGGGATGCGTTCCCTAGCCTGACAGAATTACCCAGAGTCCGTGCCATCTTCCGTTCAGTGAACAGCAGTACACCACAGTGGGGGTCCCCGGATAAAGCGGTCTGATACGGCGATCGCTCTACGGCTGCCCTACATGAAGCTGTCATTATCAGCTGCCCCACCACCCCCTTTTTTTGAACCCCGACTGAACATGATACCGTGGTGTGCGTAATGTGACCTTTGCCTCGACCGGCAAATGCAAGCGAAAGCAACATCACTAGACAAGCATATTGCGTTTTGTTAGCTGTCGGGCCCGACTTGCCGGACGTGTGTTCGCTTCCCGAGTCATTTCGACAGAGACGGAGGCACACACGCGGCTTGTGGCTTTCTCACGTGGCGAAACGGTACGGCAATAAGTAGAGCAGGGATACAGATGGGATTACCCATCACGGCGACACAAAGGTGCAAGGCTTTTCGAAACGCGACGCATGTAGGACCTACTGAATAACTCGCGAATCCTCCATGTATCCTCTTGTAATAATCGGCCTCGAGACATCCGTGAAGATTAAAACACTTGTGGATTGGACACCTCTTATTACTTATCGCCCCTTGTGGAAGGAGACTTCAATGAGCCAGACACGAATCCCGCGACGCACAAGCCTCTGGTATTTCCCAACGTGTCTGTCTCCACTACCCTAAATATACGATACTTCTCTTCTAATGCTTCCAGCGGTGCCAAACCCGTTGTAGCAGACAGAACAGTCTAAGTCAGTTCTCCTTGGAGATGACAATATCCAGAAACAATAGGGGGTCCCGTCCTACCCCGTCCCTCGCTCGGGACTGCAGGTGTGTGTGAAGTTGCGGCATTTTTTCATGGCTGGAGAGGACTCGGTCGCAAAAAAGAAATTATTCGAATGGATTGTCGACATCGGGCGAAGAAAATCCGTGCACCACTCGCGAAAGGGCTAGCCTTTATGCAGCCCTGTCACGAGGAGTATGGGCGGCTCCATGCATTGCAGCACCACCATTACATAATACAACAGCACCAATTACCACATGGCCACAACGTCAACCACCACTACCACCCCACCACCATCATACGGAAACAACAATAACAATGCCGCCGCCACCACCACCACCACCCACAGAACAGTTGCTGCCGGACGTGCGGTGCTGGCACCACCGTCGCGGCAGTCCAGATCATCAAGACCCGTTTGAACTCACAACTCCCTTGTCGGCAATGGGGTTCGCAGTGTTTGCCACAAAGCCGGGCGTGGAACCACCCCTTGCCAACCGAGAAGACGACGGATAGGAAAGCGCTCTGGTCAAGCCACCATTTTCCAAAGCCGGCGGCTGTTGAGAGTGGTCAACGTTTGACGAAAAGGCCCATTCTAGGGCGCTCGCTTTCGCCGAGAGCGAGCGCCCCAGGGGTTGCCGGTGGCACGCTGCCGGTGGCCCCAAGGAACTGCTTCTTTTCCTCCCCTCCCCTCCCGCGGCCGACCGGGCTGTTCGCTCGAACATCTCGATCTTGGCCCGAACCGACACGGTCTTCGAAAGGGCACTCGGGCTCTTGGGGTCGCGGGGGGTGCTGCCGCCCAATGTCGACGAAGTCGCCTCGCAAGCAACAACGACGGTTGTAGCGGAAGCAGCAAACTCCTTCGATTGCCCCCCTCCATCCGGTGGCCAATCGGTGGAGTCTCTCGCTTCGCTGGTCCCGCGGGGGCTCCGTGTGACCCCTTCTTCTCGGCCGGGAGTCTGAGCATTGACCCTCTGTGTTCTCTCTGGTTTCTGGCTTCCATCTCGTTCCTGTTGCTTCTGCAGTATCCCCCCTCCTTTTTCCTGCTTCCCCTCCAGCCGCCGAGGCCTTTTCTCCCCTTCCATGGAATAATCTTGTAACGGTATTACGGAACCGCAGTCTGAATCTCCGTCGAGCATTCTCCGCAGCGCTCCATCTGCCTCCACCCCGTCTTCTCGGACTACTACCTGCGGTTGTGCAATGACAGCGTGGGCGCCGTCATCGTCGTCGGTATTGATAACATCGCTGCTGTGTGTGATGGATGTGGCTGTGAACTCAGTTTTCAGAATCATTGGCCCGGCGATGAGGGTACAGCAACGTCTTGTGCTTACAAATCCAGCGGTGGACAACAATAGCGACACGCATTATAGCCGCGCCCCACCTTAACCTCTACCCGTTCCCTTCCACTTCCTTCATGTGCCAACCTGTCACAGACAACTTCTCACAGGCCACCAAAAAGGAGCGTTGACATCATGTCACGGACATAGAAGCACTACACGGAAGAAGCTTCCGCGGTGGCAGCTGGCTAAGATATCCTCCGCCCTCTTGGTAGGGCTACGGTACCCACCTCGGATGGAGCCGAAGAGTCCAAGGGCAATCTGCTTCTTTCCTTTTCTCCTTTGCGTACCCCCTCGCGTTCCGCTCGTTCAGCATCAGAGCTCGGATCGGAAGTTGTCCAGCCGACCTTCTCCGGCGCCGAATCAGACGTGGTCCAGTCAATCTTGCCCTGCGACCTCGCGACGACATCGCACCACTGTTGCTGCCCCCTCGCTGCCGCCTCGAGGTGCAGCGTCTGGTTGGTCGTCGGCACCGCGTTCGATTGCTGAGCCCGGTCGTCATCAACGCCAGCCCCGCACATCGACGTCGCCGCTGGTACGGTCTCGGGTTCCTTGGAGCACATCGGACCCCCCTCCGACAAGCTGGACTCCGAAGACGCGTACCCGCTCTTCTCCGGTACCCAGCTGGAACGGGGAACGAGCCGGGACGGCTTCCCCTGCCGACGGTATTTCCCGTCTGTGATCACCCCCATGCTGGGCGGGAGCGAGTCGAATCTTTGGCCGGATAACCACTGCTGCTGTTTTTCTTGTTGTTGTTGTTGTTGTTGCTGCTGCTGCTGTTGCTGTTTCTGCTGCTGCTGCTGCTGCTGCTGCTGCTGCTGCTGCTGCTGCTGCTGCAGCTGTTGTTGTTGCTGCTGCTTCGATCGTGGCGGTTTCATTCTCACCGTGACTTGCACCGTGGTCGCGGGAGTCTCGTTCTTGTCGGGCTCTCGCACGGGAGAACTCGGATCCGGTTCAGAATTGCCGCCTCTCACCGGAGCGGGACGCGGAACAAGGGGCGCCCTGTCGCCGTCTGCCCGCGCAGATTGCGCGAAGGTTTTGGACTGTTCGCTTCCAGCATCGCCCGCAGCAGTGGCGGTTCCAGCAGGGGTACCAGCACCTTCGGTTCCGCTTGCCGCTTCTCCTTGGCGACGGTTGGTGGCGTCCTTTCTTCGGGCCATGTCCTCCAGCTGCCGAGCTAACGACGTGTGCGCGCCAGGGCGTCGGTCACCGGTCGCCTTAGCGGGCGCGGTGCGAGGCGTGGCCTCCAGCGACGCCCCGCGCGATCGGGGCTCGTTCTGTTGCTTGTTTTTCTGCTGGTGCTGGAGCTGCCGACCACCCCTGCAAGTGGGATCCGACCAGTAGCGCACAAACACGGGTTGAAAGGGGAAGGGGCGGCGAGACAGGCTCTCCTATGTTGGAGATTGGCACGGGTGCGATCGAAAACCGATCGGGGTGATAGTGAAACTTCGAATGGACAACGCCGGCACTTCACCGCAATGCTCTTTTCGTAGCTCCCGTTCAGCGAGATCCATCCATGTCAAGCCAGCAACAACGAAACATTTGCGGGCAGGGACAACCTACAATATGTCAAACAGGACGCATTACTGCCGAAAGCGAGTGGCTAGCAACCGCAAACCCATATTGTTCAGCGTTGTCTGCACTACGTAGCCAAGCTTTGAAATATCGTTCCTTACCTTATGCGATCTCTGATCGGAGATATCAGGCCGAGTCTTAGTACATGGAGTATCAACAATTTAGCCCTCCATCTTGGTGCCCGACAAGAGTCATTGCGTCACCCCAAAAACTAGGGCTCCTAGATCGATTGAACGGAACCCTACCTGGTGTCCGGGTCAGTGGCCCCGCCCCCGCTGCCCGAACTGCGGAGAGCACGGCCGCCCGCCGCCGATTGGCCAGCGCCACCGACGTGCCTAGACCCTGCCGCACCACTGTCACCCCCGTCACCGCCCTCGCCGCCCTCGCCGCCCTCGCCGCCGCCACCGCCCCCACCGCTGTCTCCGCCCCCAGCCGGGGGCTGACCAATCAAGCGCACGTCAGGTGCGGACGACACGCGGTTAACAGTTCCGGAGGCGTTGCCAGGGCTGCCGTAGAGACCATTCCGCAGGCGGCGTAAGTCGCCGTCATTGAACAGCGGGTTGGAGCCTTCCTGCGGTACCCCACGCGCGGGAGACTTGCCCGCGGTCGAGGGCGGGGCGCCCGACGTGCCTGGGGTCGGGGCGGCCGAGCGGGGCCCGGGGGCGCCGTCGAACGAGTCATCTAGGAAGAGCCCGGCGAAGTCACTTCCCATGTGGGGACTGTGTTCGAGGCTCACACCTTTGTTTTTTGCAACGCAAACCAATCAAATTCGGGGGGAGTTTTCGCACCTTCGTTTTTCGCACAGCGAAACAAATAAATTCGGGCCGAAATTCGCTGCTTTTGGTTTTCGCAATGCAGACCAAACAAATTGGGGACGAAATTCGTGCAAATATTAGGCGAGCTCGTTGTATCTAGGTACGTCGATAGTTTGTGCGCATGGGCGATACTTTAAAAGTCTTTGATGACACGGCGGGAACAGGGTCTGGAAAGAGACTGGTACACTATGCCTGGCGAGGAGCCCTATGTCGCATGGTATTGTCAATTAACGCGGCGTGCGTTGGGATGACCTTGGGCGTTTTTTTTTTTGTCTTCACTTCGAGTCAGCGCTCACAGCACTAGTGCCGTTTACTCCAACCCATGGTCACACAAAAGAACCCCTCTCTACCCTCCCCTGCTGCGGTACTTTGCCTTCGGTTTGTAATGCGAGAAGAGTTCAGCACTCTCTTTCCTCTGTGAACACACGAACTAGCGCTACCCACGAGGCCAGGAGCGGAAGCGAGCGAAAAAATCACATTTGCAAGAAAAGCTCGCTTGACCTCTATTTATAGAAGGTTTCGAGGATACCAACTAGACCACCGGAGCGACCGGCTTATATTCACCTCTTGAAGACGATGTTGACCGTCCCCAGGCTTTCTTCCCGATTGTGTGCTTGAGCTTGCCGGGTAGCTGCGTCAGGGACGCCAACGCCTGCGCGCCTGAAGAGATCTTCCGCCTTAAGGACTACGATGCCATCCGTTGGAGGTGAACGAAAATATCGAGGGGGGGGGT
>CACKRE030002098.1:54261-90266 GCA_902602495.3 Ectocarpus sp. CCAP 1310/34 | reverse complement strand
GGGGGGGGGTTGGGGGGCGGCGGGAGGAAACGCAGGATTACAAGCCAGTTTGCCTACAATATTTAGGAGGTGAAACGGCTGTGGGTATTCTTCATGTATTATTGTATTTTATCCGGATTCATGCGCACGAACGTGTCATCTTCTTCGCTTTGGGGGTCTCGTGTGATACCCACATCATCAGGCTCGAGAATCTGACACATTTGGTGTTCCCGGCGATACCACAAACGGCACGCACCGTCGTCAACTTTCTACTGCTGTGATTACACCGCTTTGGTGGGACATTCTCAAGCCCATGTTGGCTAAGTATGCGCAGTTTGGCTCGCCGCAGGAACCCACGTGTTTGTCGGCCGTCTCGCAAAGCATTGGTCAGAATGTTACTGCGCGTTATATTTTCAGGTTTCAGTGGAAGGGGTTTCGCCCGATCCCCGACGGACACCTACCGTTGGTAGCGTCTAAGCATACGCGCCTCGTATCATAACCCGGATATAATCGTGTTGGAGTCTCACCGGCTTGCTGGAGGCGTTCTTTTGCAGCGAACTAGTGTCGTTACTACTTCGACTATTAAAACGCCGTCTCTCCGGTGGCTTGTACCCGCCACTAACTGGTGGCGATGCCGATGCCTCCGATGCTGACACTGACGACCCCGCTTTCTTCTGTAGTTTGGGTAGTGTACGAAGGCAAAACGGGAGGCAGTGTGTATGTATGGGTCCTATCGTGAGCGACGCGCTTATATGGGGGGGTCATGGGTATGCAGGTCCATAAACCAGGCAGTGGGAGCAGAGCGGTGATTGCAAGAGCCGATCCAGATGAGGAGTCTACAGGGACGTTGGGAACCAAGCCAAAGGAACTAAGTCCATGCGTTCACAATGCACCACGGGTACTAAGAGCATTGCAAGATCCTAGTTTTAAGGCCTGACGAAAAGGAGGAGCATATTTTCCAAAAGCAGCTTCCGGTCTAGTCTCGGCTAGTCGATACTGCTACATTTTTACGTTGGCTAATGTTGCCATTGATACATCGCACTCGGGTTTTGATTTTGGGCCAAACGCCAGACCGTTTCAATAGGCACAACCAAGGGGTCGATCGAAGTGCAGGAGGGCAAACAAACCCGCACAGCGTACAGTGCCGGCCCGGTTTCCGCTGAGTGGGCGAGGGAGACGCGGAACCGTGAAGATGCAAGTGAAACGCGAATGTGGCTCTAACAGAGCTCCAGAGATCCTGGAAAATGCGCTGCTGTGAGAGCTGGAGACAATTCTGCTGAACTGAGAGACAGGCTACATGTGTGTGAAACAAGAAATACTCCAACCGGCAGTGCGCTCCAGCTTGTGCTCTCCACTAACACACATTGGACACCTCAAGAGTATCGTTTATGATGGCCTCCTGAACGGAATCGTACCGCGCTCCAACTCGTATCCCCCCTCCAGCGCAATTCAGACACCTCCCAAGCCAAGGAAATCTGGAACTCGGTCGGTTGGCTTAGTGATACCTAACCGAAGGTTGCCATATCCTTATTAATGCGTGCATGCTCTGTTAAGTACAAACCCTTTCGTTTCAGTACGAAATATTATAGGTTGCCTTGATGTCACCCATTTCACTGGAAATCGGCGGAGTACCCATTTCAAGCTGAAGTGCTCACCACCATCGCCTCGATGCTAGCGGCTCGCCCTGTGTTGTCGAGGTACCGCCGGTGCTTCACCGGCATCTCCAGTGCCGCCGCCACGACTGCCTCAATCTCTGCCTCCTCTCGGTTCCGGGCACTCTTGGAAACGAAAGGAGCCTTGTGTATTTGATGTCGGTTGTTTACAGAGATCAGCACGACGGATTAATCGGTGCACATTGTGTCCGTTCAGCGGGCGGCCAATAATTTGCATATAACGTGCAGCGTTTGCAAAGAAAGTCACGAAAAGGGGCTGCGTCTTAGTCACTTCCATGCGTGTCTTGTCCCAATCACATTCGACGTCAGTCTGATCGCCTTTCTGGATGGTTGCTGGACGTATCAGCCGTGACCATATATGTTGGGGTGAAATAGGATATGCACATGTGGAGCTAACTCATATTAGGCGGTTGTTCCTGGTGCAAGGACACGATGACAGGGGAACCGATTTCGTTCATCATCACTGACTACATCGTGAACGCGCACGTCTCAATGCGTACGGCTTTCCCGTAGGTATTTTCCGTGCTGGTTCTACGACCACAACGATGACGGCGTGCATGCCCTATTATAATAGACGAGTTCCATTGTATGACCTGGAATCCTACTCGTTTTACGCTGTCCTATTTCTTCGATAGCACTCATGGCGGGCAGGGTTTTCGTCATCGCTGGAATTTGGTTTACCTCGAGGGCATCGACAGCTTCCGGAGTCTCCCCTGCGGCAAGGAGACTCTTCTTGGCCTCTGCGAGCAAGCCCTGGCTGGACACGTCCTTCGGGTTGAGCTCCAGAGCCATGTGGTAATTGACCACAGCTTTCTTGTCCAATCCGAGCCGCGAATGGCAGTACCCCATCAAGGAGTGCGCGCTGTGTGCAACAAGGACAGGCACGGCGAAACAAATCAAGTTCCGTCGAGATACGTGCGGTCCTGGTTGAAGCAACATCAAGCAAGTTTTTTGTATTTTTTGAAAGCGAGTAGTTACGTCAATATCCTCCACATCAGGTCCAGACAGGGTGCCTTTAAACGTTGAGTGTAGGCCGTCTTTGTGTCTCAACCTATCGTTACTTTTTGCACCTCTTCGCTTAGCACATGGACAACCGGGAGTTTCCCCCATTTCTTTAGGTAGGCCAAGTCATCGCGCCAAGCTCGAGGCCACAGGCAAAGAAAAGGACCAAATACGTGAAGATCCGAAGATTTTGAAGACAACTCTCCCCATTTCGTGGATCAATACGATGGTGGAGAGAGAGTAAAACGAAGGAAAAATACACAATGATGCAAAAAAGTGCATATCATCGCCATGAAAACGCCGCCCAACAATCTTTGAATAGATCCCACTCAACAAAAGTCACCAAGTGCTTATCGACTACATGTCGGGAGAGAATGACCATGACCAAAGGAGGCAAGTGTGGATAGTATCCTCCCCACCAGGATGGCCAAAAAATATTTCCTAATTCAATAACACCCAAGTCCGCCACCGGCCAAGAGGATCGTCCATGACGCTTTTCTGGGTATCACCACCACTGCGCCCGTATGAAGGAAAGGGCAAGACTAAAACGATCTCGAGAGGTGGCGCGGTTGCCTTGCCGCACGCGGGGTTAACACGCACATGGGATAGTCGGCACATAGGACAGCGGCTTCCTGCGCGTCCCTCAGCGCCTCCGCGAACTGTTGCCTCTTGATGTAGGCTGCCGATCGGTTTGCGAGAGTCACGTGCTTGGACGGGCTGTTTGTCGAAAGCTCAAGTCCACGGTTGTAGCAGCTGATAGCTTCTCGGAAGTCACCTTTCCTCCCGTTCAAGATACCTGGAATTAAGATCGTCAAACGGGTTCGCATGGTCGACGCTCTAGCAAGCCCAACTCTATTCCAAGACTTCTCTCGTGCCCACAACCGTCGAGCGACCGTGAATTATTTTTTGTGAAGCATACAAACGATTATGCAGTCTCAGTATGGGACGGTTACAACTTGAGCGCCATTTTTGAGCCCGGGTAGGAATCTCTACACTAAGGCTTGCAGTATTGCGGCTATTTGTAGCCCCGACCTTCACAAAGAACCCCAGCCTGGGCCATGCTAAATTGTTCTTGAGCGGGCACTAACTGTAGTCACCCGATGAGGAATAGACGCCATACCTCTGTTCCTGAAGAGAGTCACCCTCTTCTCGTTCACCACGCCCGCGAATGCCACGGCAACTTCATTTAACCTCGCGTTGTATTCTGCACAGCAAGTCGAAAGAAGAGGGTGTTGTCGACCGCTCATCGGCAAGGTTGATTTCATAAGACACGAAGTGTATTTGAACCATAGAACACCACCATATTTGTGCATCTATTTAGACCACAGCAAATATGGTCAATCATACGCTGTCTGTTGGACCCCGACATATTTCGATACCACCACACTCTTCTTGTGCTGATGCTTCGAGAAACCTCGCACGGCGGAACGTGCATCTCCAACAAGGTGGAACAAGTGTTGCAGCTGCAATCACGACAGGGTTTTATCACGGCACGTACGATGTACAGTGTGGGTCAGCAGCTCACCAAGAAACAGATTCAAGGCGAATATCTTCATGACAATAAAAAATCGGCGAAGAAAAACAGCTCTGCTAAAAAGCCAACACGAAACCCAATGCACACGACGTTGGTGACGAGACACGAACTGAGACTCGACTCGAAATTGACGTTTCTGTTCTCCGAGTCTACACTGATGTACAGCAGTTGTCCACCCGCAGTAGCTACGTACGTACTCCAGTATGCACAAGCAGACTATCCATCATCCTTCAGTATCTTAATCATACAGAAGCGCATGCGTCCGCGATAGCGACACTATTGTCACCACTCGGGAGTTACACCCGGGAGCACGTGCCCTGCCGAATCGGAGAAGGGATAGGTGGTGAGACTCGAAGCCGAAGCGCTGCTGAAAGTGCTACTGCTGCTGCTGAGAACGATCTAGACTACACTAAGCGTCCAAGGCATTGTGCCTTCGACTACAGCAGCAGACTACTGCTGTTTCTTTGTTCTGCAGTCTCCAGACTTGTGCAGTCATGGGCGAATCCAACGATGATACCCATCATCCAGTACAAACGAAATACCGCTGCTACCCCTGCGACACACTTACCTGGCGTGCCTTCGGCCAGGCCAACGAAGTAGCCATTCCTCCTGTGCTCGTCGACCACCGCGTGAAAATTTGGGTCCGCTGCGCCCCGGGACATATCCATGGACAAACCGCGAACAACGCAGGTACGTTCAGGTTGGGATACATGTCTACATACGTGTACATTGCATCAACGCAGGAGAAAGCTCAACACCGCAGCAGACCACTCCTTTGACGAGTAACGAAGAGTAGAATCACTGAACCGAACAACAGCTCTCCCGGTGGTTTGCCGGGCCAAAGACGTACCGACAAGATCTTGGTAATCAAACTCTTTCGTAGGAGCTCGTCTCGCTGGACTTGGTAGGTGGCTGGGGAGCATGTCGTGCTTTGACGGCATCTTCCCGCGAGCGGTCCCACAGGCACCGCTTGCCTTGTGCTTCTCCTGTGGACGGGGCTGCCCTATGGAGCCTACCTCCTCATCTTCTTGTCCCAACAGCGGCGGCGAGCAGGTAGCACCGCGTGGATAGCTTTGGTAGCATCACACGAGTGTTGGCTGTTGTTGCTTTAACCGTTCGGTCTCCTGATATACTAAAAAACATCTACATTTAATGTTTTGCTGGGGTTCTTCCGAGTACAGGAGTATCATTTTTCGCTAGAGACGGACGCCCCCGTCTAGATCCAGTCCTTTTTTTTTTTTTTTTTTTTTTTTTTCCAAATACAACACAACGAGTCCATTTCCGTCAGAGAAAAGAGTCAAAGACAGATTAGCAATGGAATCATAGCGTCAAAGAAAACTACCTGTTGTGTGTCCACGATTTCCCAGACAGCATATATGGACATCTCCCCTGCGGATAACAGGCTCAACAAGACAGTTTGGTAGCTGTGTTGTGTGTCTTATATATGTTATGTTGGGAAGGTGTAGACGAAAAGTGTTGGGCTGTTAGTTAGTTGGGTGTTTTATGTGTGGCACCCTGTTGGTTGTGGATCTCCATCCATTTTACACGTGTATTTCCAGTTTGGTATGCATTTAACGCGAGGAATATGATTTGGTAAGTAATTGAGTTTGGTATGCATATGCATGCATCTGTGTCAAATTGTGCGGCACACGGGAGTGGTCTCCCAGTTTTGTGTAATTTCATGCCCATAAATGTGCGAAGGGCACGGGAGAACATTCTTTCATCATTGCCTCCTGACGTGGTCGGTCGTAGGTAAGGCGTGTGGTTGAGGTTCCATCACCGATATGTGGGTGTTCGTGTGTTCAAATGTAATGGGTTGGTCATCTCTCTCGTCCGTGTGTAGGCAGGGAGTATGGTTATATCTCTCCCCTCAGTGGGCAGCACAGACCATATGTAAAGAAGAGTTGATCATTTCGTGCATAATACATCATTTATGTTTGGCACGACAGGAGGAATGAGATTTAGTTGTTCTGACATTTTGACGGTGTACGTGGGTACGGAAAGTACTCCCTGTGTCCGTGATGTTCCCTGATGTTGTCGCATCGAGTGGCAGCATGTGCCAAGGACAGGTAGACGTGGAAGGACGGCGACAGGTGAAGGGCAGCAGTAGTAGTGTGTTGTGCATGGTGGCTTGTTGGCTTGTACAGAGACCAGTACATCTTCGACCGACCACACATAAAGAGTTTGTTCGTACCTGTGGGGATTTTTTGGAGTCCTGGGTCAGCCGAGAGCAGCAGCAAGGAGCAGATACGATGCAGTGTACTCTACAGCTTTACAGTCCGTCCTCCTCAAGTCCTAGCGGAGATGATTAGTATCGCACAACGGCTGGATCCGAAATGCCGGCTAGCTCCGAAAACCAAGAGAGGTGGGTGGCTGAGCTAAAACCGGAATGACTGCATGCATGCGTGCTCCTCTCAGCAGATGTTGCTGGCTGGCTCTTTGAAGTGCAGATTTCTGGTTCAGCAGAATTTGATTCCCAATTTTTCCGTTGTCACCTGGGTACAGGGGAATTTTTGAGAGGTGTACGGAAGTTGATGAATTGTCCTACTTGCAAGGGACACGTTTGATTTTCAGTGTTCCCCCTTGCGGTTTCGACGGTCAAAATTGTGGTTACCCACAAATTTTCGCATCGCTATAAGCCATCAGGCTTACTAAATTACGTGTGTACAGAGTTTCGTTAACGTTAAAGAGTAAATCGAAAGGGATTTTTATGTCGTTAATACACACCAAGCGTTCTTATTTTTATTTTACATAGACATCACGATATATGGACATAACACAACAACATTACTCCAGCTCCACAAGGAAACGGGACATTTACCAGTGACTAAAGTAAAACGTAATGCCAAGCAGATTAACTCACCACAAAGTCCTTAGCATCGATTCGACTCCAAATACCCAACTTCACTTTCTCCCAGTATGAATTCCGCACCATAGGCGCATTTACACCCACGATGTTTGCAGTCACTGGCGAGGTGCGAAAAAAGGTATACTTGAAATTATGTAAAGTATTACGGATAAGTCGACTAGAATAGAAACGTGCAAGCATGTCAGCTATCAATCTAGCTGTGGCAGCCTGGAAAAATCGAATATCAGTACATCTAATAGCGAATCGGCACATTTGACAATGCAACGTCGACATTTTACATCTAGTAGATAACACTGTTTCCCAATGTGGGAATGCCCGATACTGCTTCAACGTAGCCATATGTTGGCGCTTATTATACATGCCAATACTAGTCTTACCAGGAATGTCTTGCCCTATTTGCATATCCAGAAAATGTGCGGAGTCCCCACACTGTTCTTGGGTGATGCGAACGGGGTTGTCTATCTGATCACCACTCGTATCTAACACCATCTTTGGGTACATACCACCATATTCATTACCCTCCTTATATATAATATCTTCAAATGTTGGTCCAGTTTGGTTACCGTATCGCACCGTGAAAATGTCTTGTTTCTCTTCGGCCGAGGTCGTGCGATGTCGGAATGTTTGTTTCGCCGCAATTTTGCCGAACCGACAAACACGCTCGTTCGTTTTTTGTGAAACCCCGATGAGCCCCCGAATGTACCCCCCCCTCATTCATGACGTCAGCCAACGTCATCCGCAAGCGCTGAGCGTGTTCAGGCAAGCGGGCCGAGAGAGGGAAAGATGCAGAAGTAGCGCAGGCACACACGAGAGCTCGTCTGCAACTAACTGCCAGGGGTTATCGACAATCCGAAGCGTGGATTGAGTGTAGGCACACTCAGCGTGAAGAAGCCCACCATTCGACGGCTGTACATTGTCGACGCGCCTGATTTGTTCATCACATCACAACCAGCTCAAGCAGCCGACGCACCCCACTGTCTATTGCCCACAGGATGGGACGTGCACTGTCTGGCACCACTGCCGTGGCGGTTGCCGTGGCTGCTTGGGCCAACCACGTGCCTAGTGCCGACGCATTTTCGCCAGCGATGATTGCTTCGACAGCGTCAGCGTTCGGCTGTCCTTCCTCCGCTACCATCTCAAGGCGCCAGGCTCGATCCCGCCGCCCCTCCCCCTCCATGAAGGTAGCAGGAGCTCAGCCGCAGCAGCAGGACGCCTGGCTGGCGGGGGGTGTCAAAACGCGCGAGCTGTTCAACGCTCTCTCGCAGGGGGAGATCGGCAAGCGGGCGTTCACGCAGGCTCTGGCGAAGCGCATGATGGCCAAGGCAACCGGAATGCAGCGGGACTACGAGCTGTCCGAGGCAGCGGGGCAGGCGGCTGCGAGCTCTGCCGTTGTGAACAGCAGCGGCGACCTGAGGTGCGTTTGCAGGGTTGCTGGGTTGTGACCGTCTATGCCTGTGTTTCATAGCGAGGAATAGCGGGGTACGAGCTTTTGTCGCTTTGCTTAAGTACGGGGTATACACTTCGAATTATGTAAAAAAAGGCTGGATATCTAGAACTTCGACCCATGTGTAGACTACAGGGGAGTTGGCAGCACGATGCAACTCAACCTACTATGCTACTAAATATAGACTACTGCTGTAACTTTCGAACTCGCCTGGGCCTTGTACAGCAGCAATAAACGGCCGGAATGAGACATGATGCCGTCAGTTGGTCTTGATGCCCCCCTCGCGTACCACTCCCTTTTCAACTTGCTTGGCCTTGACAATAAACAAAATACAGCAGTATTATTACTGAAGAAATGCATGTATGGTACTTCAGTCGATGTGTCCTGTACGCAGTGCGATACCATATCCTTCCTTCGAGGAGACTCTTGCTTTACATGCAGTCCCGTAAATTTCAGACCGTTGCAGAAACTAAGACGAACGCACGTGTTGACTGCATCACTGCTGTTCATCGTGGCCAAGATCAGACAGGTAAATACCTACGTATGCAATCACACAATGAATCCATCGAGGATTTTCCCTACACAGACGTTTCTTTCCAGATTTGATCTATGTACTCTCCATACCTCAAGAATATGTACTCCCCAAAGGCTTTTCTATTGATGCACAGCTAGTGGTATTTTTTTTTCCGTAGCTGAAACCAATCCTTAACGGATTGGAACAGTCGTTGGGTGTGTTTTTCATTTATTCTATGTGGTGATTTTGCTTCTCCGCATGCAGACATAATTGTTCGCCTTATACGTCCACCTTCCACACAAGATGACACCCCCCCCCGAACCGATTTTCAAAGCTCATTACTCCACGACGAAGAGCATGCATAAACGAAACAATACGTTTTCGGAGAGCTCTCGACCAGACGATCGGTGCCTCGACTCTTTCTGCCGTTGAATAAAGGGAGCTTTGAAAATCGGTCCAGGAGGTGTGTTGTCCACGGTAGAATAGATAAAGTCGGAGATTCAGTGTGTGTCAGAGCTCCAATAGGGATATGCTCATCTGCGCGTGCAGCAGGCAGGTACAAAGTCTGCGCTTTCGCAGCCAAAAGCGGACACGTGAACTATTAAGAGTCCCTTCGCTCCCTTCGATTTTGCAGCAACATGGAGTCCTCTTGGAACAAGCGAGGCTACGGGTCCGCCATCAGCCGGTCGGTGGAGGTCTGGGTCTTCGGAGCAAAGATCCTCTTCAAGGAGATCAAGCTTCGCAAGGTGACGGACGAACACTCACCGAGTTGAGCACAACGCCATGTTGCTACTGCTGATACGTCAGATATATACGCCGAAAAGTTGTACACTGGCGCCAGAACAGCCGGGGCGAACACACACACCTGCACTGAGACTGGCGTCCTTTGATTAGTCAGCCGGTTAGCGCGGTCGATGCTTATATTGAAGACACACACGCAGATGAGGGGGAGGAAACCTTATATGTGACCACGGGTTGGGGCTCCTAGATACCCGGCAGACAGGCTGTGAGCGCTGATTTAACGCATTAAATGCGTCGTAGAAGCCAAGGGCTACTGCCGTACAGATCACGAGCTATCGTGCACGGGGTGTGATTCTTGTTCAACGCTTCTTGGCATGCCATTTTTTATTTGCTTTCGCACGTCTCTGCCAGGAACGTGCGATATCTCGTTTTTCCGATCCCCGAGCGGAAACCCGCAAACTTGCGGTAACGGTATTCCCGTGTCCCGTTTCTTGGGGTTTCGTTTCTCGCGCCGTCGGCCGAGATTAGTGAAGCATTTCCGAACACTTTTATTCTGCTTTAGGCGCGTTCGTTCCTGTCTGCTTGAGGTGTTTTATCAAAAGCGTCGGTGTTACTGCTCACGGTGATCGTTTATGTTAGCGTTTTTTTTGGCGGAGGGAACAGACAAGCTTTTTTTCTTCCTGTGTGGATCTGTGTGTGTGGGTGTTGTTAGTGATAGCATCGACTGCGCTAACTGACCGACGACCCACAAGGCGCCAGTCTCAATGCGTTTACGGTATATCCGGGAACGCTTCCGAAATACATGATCTGGTACCCCGTGAGGGGGTCATCGCAGAGCCTATCAACGAACTATTCCCCAAATAATAGACGATAGTGTATGCATTTGGAATTAGTGTCAACCACCCTAGCCGGCAGACGAATCATTAGACGTTGGTACCAGCGGATAAAACCAAGGTCCCTGGAACAGGACCAAAAGTGTGAAACGTGTTGAATCCGAATGTCAAAACGAATCTCTGTCGAACACCTTTCTCAGAGACATATTCTCTGTGCGTGTATTTTCTTCTGTTGTTGTGTTTTGGCCACCAGGTGGAGGATGCGGCCGAGAAGAGCCAGAAGAGGGCTGCCATCGCGGTGCAGCTCAAGGACGGGCTATTGAGGCTGGGACCCACCTTCATCAAGCTCGGCCAGCTCCTATCTACGAGGTGCGTTAGCGGGGGGTAATGTCTGCATTCGAGGAACTTTCCCCGACGGCGACGCGCGCGCATGGTGGACCGACCAAATAGCATGAGGGGGCGGGGGGTTTGCGCGCCTTAACGGTTAGGTCATTGACCACGCGTCCTCGAGAGGAAGGGGCCTTGTTCCCACAGGACGATAACCGATGGCCAATCGTTCCTCCCTACTTTGCCAGGGTGGCTCAACACTGTTCACCCGGGGCGTGTTAGGGGGCTAGCGATCGGATAGATCGTTGCATAGCCCGTGCCGCCTTTGCCAAGTGGGTGCCAAGCACACGGACAAAGGGGGAGACTTGAAGTACGGTTATTGGTCCCGCCGCACGTGACGGCGTTTCATTTGGTAATTCTACCCCCAAGTTGTGGGAAACCATTCCTCGCGGCAAGGCCTCTCCTAGAGGGGCTTGCGTGTGGTCTTTTTGTTGTGATCTCAGGCTGGCCGTGAACGTCCGTGAAGCTCTCTGCCACCTAGGGAAGGTGTGCGCTCATTGAGCACCCGTGAAGAGTTTTGAGGTGTGTCTGGCGCCTTCCCCGCCAAGCGAGTGAACACACTGACAACACCCGCTACTGCACACGGACAGGAAAAACAATGAAAACGGCTTGTTGCCGGTTTTGAACCTGCTTCCAAGATTTTTCGGTGATTCCAACCGACCAGAACCAAATAGCCCATCACATGTTCTGCAGGATCGACGTGGTCCCCAAAGAGTACATCAAGGAGCTGGTGATGCTTCAGGACAACGTCCCCGGGTTTCCATTTGAGTCGGCCAAGAGAATAATCGAGGAGGATCTGGGACAACCGCTGGAGGAGTTGTACGAGACTGTCAGCGAGGTTCCTCTCGCTGCTGCATCTCTCGGCCAGGTGTGTTGTCGTTAATGTTACTGTCGTTGTTGTTGCTGTTGTTGCTGCTGTTGCTGTTCTGGTTGTTGTCGTCGTCATCGTGGTGTCAAGTTGTCCATGTGTTACACTGTTGTCGTTTCTTGCCGATGCTGCGTCGGTGAGTTCGTGTTGCAGACCTCATTGTTAGTGTCCTTGATTTTACTGTTGTTGTCGTTGTTTGTTCAATGTCCTGTTGAACCCAGAGTCCTCATGGTTCGTTTCCCGCTCAACAGGTGCACTTGGCCAAGATCAAGGGGGGGGAGCAGGTGGCGGTGAAGGTGCAGCGAGCAGGGCTAAAGGATCTCTTTGACCAAGATCTCAAGGTGAACGACAGCAGCAAGAACTCCGAAGGTTAACAGCGCAACACACATGCTGTAGAAGCGAGTAGGGCGGCCAAGGCCGCACTTGCGGCGAACGACGTACCCAACTGATGATGTCGTCGCACCCTGTGTTCCCTTTTCCCTGCCGTAAGCTGTATGCTCTTAGTATTGCCTCCGGCCTCTCTTTGTGCTTTTCTTTCTTTCTTTCTTTCTTGTTCTCCATGCCCTCTCTACGATGATCTTGGACGATACCTCGAGCTCCTTGTTATTTTTGTTTTTTCCTTTGCTGGCTGCCTGCCACCTCTGCTGCCTCTTTGGTGCGGTGCCTACCCTACACTAATGCGCTGGTGCATACTGCACTGCTGTAGTACCTGGTACTGGTGTACGTTGTCCTTCGATTTTTTATTTTTTTTTGTGGGAATATATATGTGTTTGTTTTTCGCCCCCCGTCTTGCTGCACCCCCTGGGGTGTGGTGCAGGGCGGGGGATGCCTGGTCGGCGGGAACCCGGCACGGAACCCTCCGGCGTTGTAGGCGGGTGTGGGAAGCGTTCCCCGTTCTCCTTTTATTTTATTTTGATCGGTCTCCTCGACGCTCTTTCTCGTTTGGTGCGGTAGCTGGTCTTTCTTTCTATCATTTTGTTTCTCTTCCGAGTGGTTTTTGTACCCTATTTTTTTCTGTTTCTTCGTGGGGTCGTGTATGCCGGGTTTTGAGACCACGGGCTTCTTTTTTAGAGCTAATGTGAGAAACAACAACAACAACAACAACAACAACAACATGGAGCTCGCATGTCGGCGAAGACATATTTGTCAATCGGTCTTGAAGCGGCAATCAAGCAAAGATTTCTGTTGGGCGTCACACATTTCGCTGCAACGGCCATACACACACGGCGAGGCTTTGGGAATTTCGATTTTTGTCGATGGGGGTCCCGCAAGTTTGCTTATCATGGAAGGAGTAACCCCACCGATACCAACCAGCATTGCCTCCTTCACTGTTTTCGGCGACAAACACGTAGAACCTGAAGCTGCTGGTGAAGGTCTTGGACAAGCTGGATCCCAAGTTCGACGGAGCGGACAGGTCAGTGAACCCTTTTTTTGTTTGTTTAATGCCGCCACCGCCAACGAGCCTCTGGTTTATTGCCAGAGGCTTCGAGGTGTCTTCCTTCTTCTGTGGTATGCTACCACTCTCTTTGACATTATAAGGGACCTCTCGGATACAAAGGTGAGTATAATATCCCGACGACCCCTACCTCATCAAACATTGATGGTAGCTTTCAGCGTTGGGGGGGGGGGATCGACTCCTTCTGTCCCGACAAGGTTGAAAGCTTGCATTCGTGACTGCTCCCTGCCAACACTTTTACGAAAGTGGTGGTGCTGTCTGTTCGTTGCGGGGTGACTGTAATAGCTATAGGTGCGTACCACCAGTGGGTGGGAAGCCAACTCCTCCTACCAACTCTGTTTTTGAACAGACGTCCCGTTTGGCCAAGCTTGGGCATCAGGTGTTGCCTGAGGATTTATCTCGGTGCCCAAAGCTGATATCCATAAGATTTTTTTTGTTGCTAATCGCCATTTTGGAGCTTGGGGTTGAACGAAGAAAGATGCTGATTATTCAGGTGCCGTTGCGTGTTGCTTTTTTTCAGGACCTGTTCGCCTCTTCAACTAATAGTGTACTCCCCCCCCCCTGGTTCTTTTTTTTCGCTCATTCTTCCACTTTGTATTTGTTGTCAATCAGAGACTGGGTGTCGATCTACGAAGAGAGCGCCAAACTGCTGTACAAGGAGATCGACTACATCAACGAGGCGGAAAACGCCGTTCGCTTCAAAGAAAACTTCCAGGACACTCCCTGGGTCAAGGTGAGCCAGGCTGAACCTTGTTCCTTGTTGGCATGTCTGAATGCGGTTGGTAATCCGGTCTCCCTTGGCGCCAGTCTGTACACATGGTAGTACAAAGGAGGAAGGTCGCTCAGCACGTGTGTACCAACCTGGGTCACGCAGGAGGAAGGTCGCACTACGACTTTTGGTTTTGTATATAGCAGTAATTTTCCTCCGTTAGCGGGTGGGTCTTGACAACAACAAATAGCAACACCTACAACAAACAACAAGGAGTGGATCAAGAACACACCAGTCACGGTCACCAAAACAAGGGAAACGAAGGGACTGCTGCTGTACCACCACGAACGCCTTCAGGTGCCGGACGTGTACTGGAACATGACGTCAGAGCGCGTGGTGACGATGGAGTTCGTGCCGGGCGTGAAGATTAACAACCTCGAAGAGATCGACCGGAGGGGCATCGACCGCAAGCTGCTGGCGAAACGCTCGGCGGAGGCGTATCTGACGCAGCTGTGCCGTCACGGATTCTTCCACTGCGACCCCCATCCAGGTGTCTTTTTTTGGCTTTTTTTTTGGCTTGCGTGGTTGTTTGGTACGATTCGATTTGAGCATGGCTTGTCTATCTTGCCATCCGTTACCAAGACACGGTGCACAAGATAATGTTTTTTCGCGTTGACCGAACCGTCCGTTGCTGTTGTCGTTGCCGTTGTTGTCGTGGTTGCGATCACTTTGCTACTTCAGGGTCAAGCCCAGACACGGTCACAAACACAGCAGTCTGCTTTCTGTGATCCAGTGCTTTCCCTCACGCTAGAATTTTACCAGCAGCAGCACCATCAGCAGCACCAGCACAAGCACCAGCAGCAGCAGTTGCAGCAGCACCAGCAGCAGCACAGCAACAGCAGCATCTAAACGTCTTAACCCCATACCTTTCCAGGAAACGTCGCTTGCGACGAGCAGGACGGGGGCCGTCTGATCTTCTACGACTTCGGGATGATGGATGAGTTCAAGCCCAACGTGAGGTCGGGCCTGGTCAACCTCATCTTCTCCACTTACGAGAACGACCCGCGAGCCGTCTGCGATGCCTTGGTGGAAATGGGAATACTCAAGGCCGGGTCGGACAGAATAAGGTATGTGTGGGCTCTGGCTTGGTTGCCGTTTCGGGAACGATCCCCTCTAAGGTGAACGCTGGTGGCCGCCGCAGGAGGTGCACGTACGCTTGGCTTTTTGGCGATGACAGGATAAGGTGGACATTTGGTCTCCTTTTTATATTGGGGGACGGAGTCTCGGCGGCGTACCGCACCGTACGTAATTTTTGTGTACCTTTGCTGCTCAGAGCTTACAGTCCGTTTTCGTTTTTGTTTCGGTGGTGTTTTGTGTGTGCCTCTCATTTGGACGGCCTGTGACTTTTGTAATCAGCATGTAACGTTTGGCGTTGGACACGGACGATGTTAGAACCAACCATTGTTTTTTTTTTGTTTTGGAGTCAATGAGCTGTGTCCTTGATCCACCGAATACGTTGTTTTTGATGCTGTCGTTTTGTGGCCATGCCCTTACCCGTGCTCAGCGTGGAGAAGATCGCGAGGTCGTTCCTAGGGGAGTTCACAAACACTCTAAACCAGGGGCAGGACGGAAAGTGGACTTCGGAGCTCACCAAGGTACAGAAAGCGCTACCCTTGCATGGCCGTTTTAAGCAAGTGCTGTTTCGCTTCCGGATTTCCAAATTTCCAAATCCGTAGACCATAGGACCTCGATCTGTGGCCGAGGAAAAAAAGCGGCAATTTTGAAGTTCAAGACTACCGGCACCGAAAAAAATGGTGATCTCCAAAGTCGGAATTTGGAAATTTGGAAAACAACGGAAGTTGAGAAATGCACGCTTCAAGTACTGGGAAACTATGCACTTTGTCGTGTTCTGTGACGCGTACAAACACTGGGTCGCTGTAGCACTCGTTCCTGCGGCGGCTAACCGCAACTCGGTACCAGTCGGAGATACCGTGCTTGCCGTCAATCTCAACCTTCGCAAGACCGACGGGGTTGTGCGTCTGATTTCGGCTACTGTCCGCTGGTGCGCGGTATCGTGTAGGCTGGAGAAGTTCCTGTCACCTCGCAAAGTGTTCCTTTCTCCGATGCTCTCGCGTTTTCGCGGTAGGGAGGGGAAGACCGTGACCACCTGTAGGCAAACTTAAACAAACTACAAGCAGAGACGCCTGCATGATTTAGGTTCGATTGCGGACCCCATTCTACGTCCGGAGTTAAAACACGGTGCTGCTGTACTGCTCTACCCTTTGCTACTGGACATGTTGGTAAAGGTCTTGCCGGCTTCCATTTCCACCTTCCCCTTTTCTTGGCCCCAACCCATGCATATATGTTCCTCTTTCCGCACAACCTACAGGGCACTTTGTCTTCGCCAAATCTACATTGTGCGTTCTTGACGACAATTTGTGTTTTTCGCCCAAACACAAATATTGCACCCTTTTGTTTCGGTCAACCGATTTAGTACACGGTCGTGTTGCACCCCTCTCTCGTGACATGTTTTGTTGGTGCCCTTGTCTCGCCGCCTACCGCTCCCAGGAGGACAAGACGAGGTTGCGCAAGGAGCGTCGGGCCAAACTTGGCGAAGATCTTCTGTCCGTGTCGGGAGACGTGCCGTTCAAGTTCCCGCCGACCTTCACCTTCGTCTTCCGAGCATTCACCTCCCTGGACGGAATCGGCAAGGGTTTGGATACAAAGTAAGCCGGAAGCAACAGGCACCAACAGGCTTAACGCCCCTTTTTGGTCTCCCTCCTTGGGAACGCCTGGAAGCAAGACGCCCCTTTTGCTCTCCCTGCTGGGTATAGTCCAGGCGTTGTCAAGGATTTGTGGTTCTTCCGCGACATCGTGTATTGCACCCGTCATGTCGGGAGATTCCGCGCCGTCGAGGTGGTGGTTGGTCGATGCGCGTTTCTGGTTAAGTCTTGTGTTTTTTGCGTCCGTGTGTTCTCTGGTCCTTTGTTCATCAGTCAATTGCTGATTTGCACCCCGTTTTGTTATTTTTTGTTTTTTTGCAGGTACGATCTGACCCGACTAGCCCAGCCGTACCTGAAGGAGCTCTTGGACGTGAGGGATGGGTCGTTTGCGTTGTCGTTCGCAAAGACGTTCGTCAAGAAGGTGCGTGGGTGATAAGCCGGCTTTTGGAGGCCATTTCTCTTGCTGTCAGCGCTGAAGCAGTCAGTCGAAATCAATCGACCACGACTCAACAACTGTATTTGAGCCGAAATCGACCCGTTTGACTAGTCGGCGCTGACAAGTCTGTTGGTTCGATTCCGGCTTTGAAAGGCTCGGTAGGCACGCAACGAATTAGGAGACGTTGGTGCCGCGAACTACGCCTCCCCGTACTTGTGTGCCAACGATGTATACTGTCTACATGGGCCAGGTGTTGACGACACTGCGCGGTGAGGGGCGGGCAGGGTCGTGTTGTTCTTCTCGATTTCACCCCCAAGGATGTTTTGGCGATGACACCGATGGACTCATCGTCGGCCGAGGTCGTGCGATGTCGGAATGTTTGTTTCGCCGCAATTTCCGCGACTTAGGCCTTTGCTCCATCGACCGTTTTATTTTCGATTTAGATACATAAACTTTATTTCCATACTTATTTCGAGTAAATTTCACCTTGTTATTCTCCGTCATACAAACAAGATGGCCGATGGAGCAAAGGCCTACCGCGACTTCAGTTCAGAGTTACCACCATCTCCGAGGATATGTAGTGAAAATTCGTTTTCGAAAACAATTGTGTGGCCACGGCTGATACGCCGATCGTATACACTAAGCGGTGCGTAGACGGGCGCCAGAACGGATGGAACCAACAGACACACGTCACACTTGCGAGCGAGGTGACTCTCCGGGTGTCAATTGTCGGAGAACGCGCGGGAGGTTCAATGATGGCGATGTTTCCCCTGCAAGAAATAATTCGCCCCCGGGGAAGCCTTCCTGGCAAGCACATCCAGTGTTCAAGCTCAAGACCCTTCGATTGCTTGCTGGTATAGTGCTAGCTCGTTTTGTTTGTTGTTGCTGCCGCTGCTGCCGCTGCTGCCGCTGCTGCTGCTGCTGCTGCTGCTGCTGCTGCTGTTGTTGTTGTTGTTGTCGTTGTTGTTGTTGTTGTTGTTGTTGTGGTCGTTATCGTCGTGGCGTTGGCATTCGAAACCATTAAACTCATTTGAGAATATCAAATCTAGCATGACAGATGGCTTCCCATAGCCTCCCCCCTCCCAAACCCCGTGTCCTCGTGTTTCAGGTCGGATGGCGACCCGAGGACCTTGAAGCCGTGGTCAAAAGCCCGCGGAACGTCGCGTACGTGGAGAACATTACACGAAAACTCGAGCAGGGGGATCTCAAGCTCCGGGTACGACCCTTTTAGCTTTTTTTTTTTTCTGACCCTCTGTTTCCTTGTCCCGTGGACTCCCGTCTCATTTTTGTGTATGGGGTTGCCGTGTATAGAGGGTACGAGAACGTGTGGTTGGTTGGAGGAAAGAAGTCGACCTTGCCTCGTGAAGTCAAAGAAAGGAATACTTTGGTGTAATTAATTGCGCGGAGCTTTGGTCAGTTGGCTTTTTCCGGCTTGCACACGAGTGCTGCCCAAACGTCAGCATACACTCTTGGACTTTCGAGTTGGCGAAATTTGCCCACGTACGTACCAGCTGACATCAGCGTTTGTGGCCTTTCGAGTGGATGAGGTGTTACAACAACATAACGACTGTTGCGCGCCTTCCACGTGTTACAGCGCGAAAAAATATGATGACAACCTGCTGATAGATGGTATCATCGTGATCGCACTTATGCCTGAGAAACCGTCTGACGGGTGGGCCTTTTGCTCTTGTCCCGAAGTTCTTGTCCTGCGTCCAAAGATCTGGATCTGCCCTTCCTAGAATCCCGCCTCTCAACCAAATAATGCAGCATCCAGCGTGCTCCTATGAAGGGTACCGATGAGAAAACGGGGCGCGTTTCAAAGCCGTATCCCTGCCGACTACCCGTTCCACTCGCGCATCACGTGCAACGCTTCCGGTCAGGTACGAGTGTTGGAGTCAGAACGAGCGTTCGAGCGCTTGGAGCTGACGCAAACCAGCATGTACGATGCTATCGCCTTCTCCACGTTCCTGAACGCCGCCCTCATCTTGAGCGCGACCGGATCTGCGGGGTCCCCGCTGTTGCCCGTGAGGGTTGCTTGGACGCTGGCAGGCGTTTTCGGCCTACGGATACCCGTCGGGTTGTTCAAGGTACGTTGGTTGTTTCTGAATTGACGGGACTCGATGCTGTGTGTTGATGTCCACACCGCGTCGTGTCGTGTTTAGGGACTAGTGTCACCTTTTTTCCCCTCTTACTCGTGAGGTTGTTCAGACCGTTCTTCGAGCATACCGGTCGCCGAGCATTTGCCCACCGCCTGCTGACTGATCACGAACGCTACTTCTTACTCACGCGTCCTAGGACTTTATTGTACTGAAGGTTTCGCCGGTCGCGTTGTTGCTGTTGTTGTTGTTGTTGTTGTTGTTGTCCGCTTCTGCCCCGACCCACCAACGCTACCATAGTTTCATATTGTTCCACGCCCGCTCCTCTCCTGGTTTGTCTCCGTACTCCATCTCCATGTAGATCCGGAAACAAGACCAGAAATACTCGACCTACGGGCTTAAGTGAAGCCAACGTTGACAGAAGACGTCTCTGTCGTCCCTAAGCCAGCAAGCGACAGCCACGAATGGCTCTCTTACGCCTATTCGTCCTGGAAGCCTTGGCAGCAACAACTTCGCCGCTGTTGCGGGGAGGCTTTTAATTGCCAAAAGGCGACGATGCACCGGCCGATGGTGTTATTCTCCATGGTGGTCGGTGCCATTGACGCGCCGTCAATTAAACCGACTTGGGACATGCCTGGGCACCAAGCTGCCGGCCTACATTGGATGATTTCGTACATTCAGTTGGAGCGGAACAACAGACGCTGGGATATTGCCCGCACGAGCGAGTTCTGTCTCGTAAGAACCGAGAGCAGTTGCAGGAGGGTTTCTCATCAGGTGGCCGTGCCAAGCGCGTCTCGCTCCAGGTTTTCCGGTCTGTCTCGGGGACATGCCGGTGTGAGTGTGCCATGTAGTTGCGTCTGTTGGGCGTGGTGCCCAAATTATGGCTGGGTCGCTCTCCTTTCGAGGCGCTGGCTGGCGAGGGCAAACGTTGCCGAGAGTCCGTTTTCTGTCGAGAAAAGCCTCAGCTCGACGTGGAGGATGGTATCCATGACGCCCCTGCTGTGGACTCTGACATCGTAGCACATTGCCGTGGTCTGGAGGTTGAGCGGGATTTCATCCTTGCCGGTATCAGCGCGCTGTCGTGTGAAGTCGCTCCTCTCTTCCTTTGGGGATGTTGATTCGCCCGGTGCATTCGTGCATGCGTTTTTTTCATTTCTGTCGGAAGGGGGCTGACTTGTTCTTGCTACCGCAGTGTTAACGCGCGGCTAGTTACCGTACTTGGCATGCGCTTTCTTGTCCATTCATTTATATAGGCGCCAAATGGCGGTCGGTGTCGAATATTGGGTGACTGCTGTATGGCTTGAGTGCTATTATTTTCTTCGATTTACTATAGAAGAAAGAATTGGCAAGGCGTATGCGCGTTTGATACATACGCTCGTCATGTTTGCCGCGCACCCCAGCATGAAGTCCGAACCCGAGAGTTAGCTCAACAGTTTTTTTTCCTAGGCAACGCCAGTGAGTGGATGCACATCGTGTGGTGCCAGAGGACAGACTATAGATATGACAGGATTCTAGACATGATTAGAAGCAGATTACCCGCCGTGTTTTGGGGTGCGACTGCCGTGAAATGATCCGACAGGAATATAAAGACAACAACACTGGTACCGTCGTTCGTGGATCAACATCAGCGACAACCATCAATGATGACAGAAATAATCTTTTAACGGGTGATGGACGGAGACGCAGCGAGCTTGCTACAGATATACAGGTTGCATAACATATCTGCAGGACGTGTAGCCTACTAGAGTAAGTGTGGGTAGTAAGGACCACCCCCCTATTAGGGACCACTTTTTTCAAAAAAACATGTCTTGCCGATACCATCGCGGAAAGCCTTTCTGTTTTTTTCTTCGTGTTGCTATGGACCTCACCTTTTTTTTTTTTTACGCCGAAGTTTACTCAATTTGGTGGAGGACTTCGTTCTACACAGCATTCTGCGCCAGGTGATGTATGCTTTTTTTTTTTGGTGCTGTGTGGTGGCTCCGGCTAAGCCAGGTCACAATATTGGCCTATGTACTGGCAGTTTTCCATGAATGCGTATGCCACTATGTGGTCTAGTGTTTTGTTGCTCTCCATAGACCCAGTACGAGGCAGGTTCGAACCTTGGGTCGTGCACTTTGTTTTTTCATCCGCTGTTTTTCCCNTATGCTTTTTTTTTTTGGTGCTGTGTGGTGGCTCCGGCTAAGCCAGGTCACAATATTGGCCTATGTACTGGCAGTTTTCCATGAATGCGTATGCCACTATGTGGTCTAGTGTTTTGTTGCTCTCCATAGACCCAGTACGAGGCAGGTTCGAACCTTGGGTCGTGCACTTTGTTTTTTCATCCGCTGTTTTTCCCTTTTTTTTCTATTTTGCCCCCTCGATTTTGGTCCAAATGGGGGCAAAAATCGCGTCTGTATGTCAGATAGAGACTAAATCAACCCGGATGACAACAAAAATTTGCATGGTGTCTATCCTAGGGGTGCTTGCCACGATGCCGAACAAAAAACGGGCAAAAAACACTTGACATCTCTTTGCGTTGTGCCCAAAGTAGGCCATTTTTGGCCCCAAAACAGGCAAAAAACCCGGGGATTTCTGGTTGTTGTCCCCGGGCATGCATGTTTTTTTTAAATATTTTTTCCGGAAATGCTTTGTATTACTACCATGACGAAACTTGCCAAAGGAAAAGTTCTGGAAATCATTAGAACGTGCGCAATCACTACGAATTCGAAGTGGTCCTTAATCGGGACACTTGTGTTTAACCGGTATTTTTCCCTGACAAATGAAGAATACTACGCTGGCACCATGTCATCACCACATGCATTTTTTTTGTTTTTGTTGTTTCATCGTTTAGGTCGTGTTATAAGCTAACGTTCGATACCTCTCTGTCGCCACAAATCGTCAAGACACCCGAGAACGAGAACGACCCTTAGAGCGGGGGCTCCGTTATGTGGTCCTTGATCGGCACATTTACTCTACAGCTGTACATAGCCTACCGTACGTGCAAGTCTGACTCTACGGCTCACCCGAACCAAAGCTTGTAGTCTATGTAGCCTGCATGAAGAAGTACATTGAGTTGTAGTAAATAGTCGCATCTTCCCATCCCTCCGGGCCTTTCACAAGGACGATGGCCTCCAGACTAGATGTGCTATCCTAACTGCCTTTGGTGTGATTGTATGTTTGTGTCTCTCCGTCTCTGGGCGCCTGTTGTCCGAATTTGTGGACGCGTGTTGTTGTCGATAGTAGTCTGTTGTTGCTGTTGTTGTTGGTGTCTTCACATTACAAACCCGTTCCGATCTCCGCTCAGTACGTTCTAATAAAGTCCGTAGTCTGCTGATTTAGAAAACATATAGACTAGATGGGATGGAGAGAGCCACAGTTTCAAGGCGAAGAACTACGCGTGCTTGAGAATCATGTTCGCATCCCTCTGGGCCTTTCACAAGGACGATGGCCTCTAGATGTGCTCTCCTACCTGCCTGTCGTGCGCTTGTATGGTCTTGTCTTCGTCTCTGGGTCACGGTTCTAAGAATTCTGGACGCGTTTTGTTTTGGACGAGAGAGCCCGAGCAGAGAGCCGGTTTTCAAGGCGAAGAATAAGCCCCATGTGAACGTCCGTCCGATCAGTTCCCGCCAGGTTTCGTTCAGTTGGCACAGGTCTATGAGTTGACAAGGACGTATGCAAGGAAACAAGTATGAAACGATCTTGAAACGACCACGCTCGTGCGCCAACCGAATTCAGGCACTAGGCAACTTCGCACCTCTTGCGACTGTCCACGACGAGCGAGGCGCTGATTGGCCGAGATTGACATTCCAGCCGCTACCCAAGAGAGGCATCTGCTCTCGGTGCCCTCTTCCGAGCCTCCGCCCTTCCCCGCAACCTAGGCTAGAACGAACATTGCTAGAGCAAGGCACCCGGAGAATTTGTCCGCCGCACTAGGGAACATTTCCTCTCACATCGTTTGATTCGTGTGGCATTCGTGGCTCCACAAGCGCGTGAGCAACCCTCATCAAAACCACCCAAAACCAGCCGCCTCTCATTCGCCGGTTGGTAATCTCCGGCAGATCGAGGACGAGCAGCAGTCGGGATCTTCCCTCTACCAACCTTCCTCTCCCCCCGTTGTTGGTGAGTCGCAGGCCTCTTGTATATGTCCGGATGTCGGACTACCATACCCGCAGCGTTTGAGCTTGTTTGTCTACAGTAATGCCTCACGGATGGTGGCGGGATGGTTTTCGGTTGAGAAAAACCAAACCCACCGCCTTACCGCCTTCCGGCGGGCCGGCGGGTGGGTGCCTTGTTGCAGCGCTCTCCTCTGACCATGGCATAGAGGAAATCCTGGGCCCACATATTAGGTATGGGGTTGGTCTATACCGGGGTAGAAGTATTTTGTCCTTAACCTTGCGGCTCATCACCTGGGAAACAGCAGCCCAAGACCCTAGACTCTGCCATTCGTCCATGATTTCGGCGACATTTTCCAAACCCGAAGAACCGCCGCAACAGCCGCACTGGCTGTCGAATCAGCAAAGGTACAGGCGGCAGTCGAAGCAGCAGAGGGGGCCAAAGCTGCAGCAGCGACCTTGAAATAAGCAATAAGCCCACCGATCGTGACGGGCAGCTATACCCTGGACTAACTCGTTGCGCATGGTTTCCCTACGCGCTGTGCTCCTACTTACAGGTAGGGGTGCCAATCGGGGCGATTTTGGCAGCAAAAAAGTGATCGGTCTATTCGAGGATTTTGAGAAAAAAAAGGGGGGCACGCGGACTTTTTGGTTCTCAAATCAGCTCTTGAATTATACCGATCAAAGTATACTTTATCCTCCGTACTTTATATAAGTAGCTCTGCGTCCAGGCAGCGACGTGGCTCTTCATACGTTGCACACATCTGGACACAAGTCCAATAGAGGACACTGCAAGCTCGGTTTATGCTTAAGTTTATAGGGCGGATGAACAACCCAGAAAAACCTACAAATTTCAGCTGTATGGCCAATGCCCGAGGCCGCCTCTGACTTTCTTGAGAAAGCGAGCTTGCAATGCACCACCTTGGGAGTTAGACCACACAACACAAAAGACCGAACTGGAATCGCTCAAGTCAACAGCGAGATCTGCATGTCTGAAAATGGTCTTCCAAGCGGGTCTCCTGCAGCGCCTGTCAGCGAAGCACAGCAGCAAAAAAACCGTAACCAAAAAAAAAAGAGGCGCGTTTTTGGTGGCGGCAGCAGGCGAGCCGCGAAGAACCTCAGGAAAAACCAAGCCAAGTACGAACAGGCGTCGGGGCAGTCTGTGTACGCCGCCTGCGCAGCGTCAAACACACGGCGTGCGGTCGAAAGGGGCGGTGTTGCCGCCGCACAGAAAGCGCTGACAGAAAAGGAGCATGAGTTGGTCGAAAGTAAACAGCGCGAGGCGGCAAGCACCGCTGAGTGCAGCATGGCTCAGGAGCTCGCGCGCGAGAGCACCGAGGCGCTAAAGGAGGAGAAGGCTAAGAGAGCAGAGGCAGAGCGGTCGCAGCAAGAGGCAGAGCGGAGGAAGCAAGAGGCTGAACGAGACAAGGCGAAGGCGGAGGCGGTGGGCGTAGATGATGGGTGCTTCCTCGCTGCTGCTGTTTTTTTCGCCAGCAGCAGGAGGAGCACTGCTTCCTCCAGCAGGAGGAGTCCGCGCGGTCCCACCGCCCGGCGGCTGTTCGAGTGAGCCACCAGGCATGTTTGCTAGGTTGCGGACGGCGCTAGGGTGCCGCTAGGGTGCCGTGTGCAACCTCCACGGCACGGCGGAACGCGTTCACACACGCTTCGCGCTCGCGGGGCGTCAGGTGTTTTTTGGTTCTGGCGGGGTTCTTCGGAGCGTTCGATGTGATTTTATTGGCTCGAGCGATTTTCCATCTGGAAGATCCAGGGCACTTTTCGAAATTTTTTCCTATAGGAAATTTGACCGATTGGCACCCCTATCTGGAGTATACCCTTTTCGCATTACAGTCGACTCCGCTTTAAGGAAATATATGGTTTTTCTTCGAAAAATGTTTCCTTAACGCGGGGGGGAAGTTCCCTTAAACTTCAGGGGATCAGAACGCACCATCCCCGGGGTCAATGGTGGCGGTACATACGTCAAAAGGTGCGCCCTGGGCAGGGCATTGTTGGAATAAAAAAAGAGGCTGGGAGTCGGCGAGAAAATAATTGTTTATTGCTGAACACCACCACACAGCACGGAAAATACCTGATGGACACTTCAAATTCACCTGGTGACTCTTGTTTACAACACAGGGGGAGCGCACGCAGAAACTCTCCTGCGTTACTCTCTACTGGAGCGCCATGCAGACACATGCACACAATTCGGCGTATGGCCGACAAACCGCAAACACTCAACGCTACGACTTCCTCCACATATCGCGAAGAGTTGCCTGCAGCTCCCCCCCCTCCTTGGACCTGCCCTTGACTTGTGTTTCATGCGTGGACGAATGCGCCGTTTTCGAAAGGAGGTGCTGGGTTTCGCGGTATTCGCCATCCTTTCCATTGGCNGCACACAATACGGCGTATGGCCGACAAACCGCAAACACTCAACGCTACGACTTCCTCCACATATCGCGAAGAGTTGCCTGCAGCTCCCCCCCCTCCTTGGACCTGCCCTTGACTTGTGTTTCATGCGTGGACGAATGCGCCGTTTTCGAAAGGAGGTGCTGGGTTTCGCGGTATTCGCCATCCTTTCCATTGGCGTACAAGTAGGAGCGAACACTCTCCAAGCTAGCGCGGACCTGAGCCTCTGTGATCGAAGATGTAATACACGAGGCTGGCCTATCCCCGCCATCTTCGCCGTCAGAAGAGGCATCAACCTCCAAGTTTGCCATGTTCTGCTCCACAATCTCCAGTTCCAGAGCTACCTCGTCTTCCAACACGCTGGGGTCATCCTCTACGGAAAGCCACGTCTTAATTGCCTTTCGCACTTCTACATCAGTGAGGCCCGAGTTCTTCTCGACAAACAAATTGTCCGNCCCCCCCCCCCCCCCCTTCCCGTTGTCCTTTCGAGCGTGCCGCGTGTCCTTCCTCTTGAGGTGCTCCTTCTTCTGTTTCCAGAAGTTGGTCGACTTTGAGAGTCTTTCATGTTCTTTGCAGCAGCTGTAACAATCTTCCCACCACGGTAGAACGTAGAACAGCGAAGGACGCGTTGATGAGGTAGAGCAGTTTGAAAAACAGATCCGGTCGAAAGCGTTCAAATCAAAGAACAGAACACAGAGGAGTGTAGAGAAGGCGCTATTTTCGAACAGAATATCGACGGTATTCCGCGTTTTTGTGGGCACCCGCCAACGCACTCGCGCATCCTCTCCACCCGAAAAATAGTCTAGCCGCCTAAACCGCAGAGTACCGCAGAGTAAACCGGGTATTCCATTGAATCTGATTGGTGGGACGCCGTTCTGGTGCAGGTGCTGTCGCTATCTATCTGCGCCTCATTCCATTCCGTTCTAACAAACAGCTTGTGGTTCTCTACTACTACTCGGCGCTCTTTTCGACTTCACGTCTTGCCGCTGCCGCTGTTATACTGCTCGGGTCTTGGCTGTGCGCTCATTGTGGGTTAGATACTTCCTTGGCTCTCACGCTTCGCGAGGCACATAAATACTCTGTTGGACACATGCCAGTATTGGGTGTGAACAGCAGCAGCAGCTGCAACCAGAAAGCAGAAACATGAGGTTTCCAGCAGTCGAGCCATGACCTGGCGGTTTCAGCAGACGCGCAGGCAATGCAGACCATGCAGTCCTGCTGCTTCCCTCTGCTTTTTGTGCATGTTTTTGCATCACCCCTTGCCGCGGTGCTCTCTTCACCCCACTCCGGAGGGAGGCCTTGTGGTCTTCATGCCAATGGTTTTTATCTGAAATGGCTCCATCCTTTTGTGTTTTTCCGGGATTTTCCTGCTCTCGCAGCGCTCGTCCACCCCGTTCTCGACCGCTGACAGTGCGGTGTTTCTTTGCTGGAACATTCTTCTCGATAAATGTTCCGATTTTTCGCGAGCTATCCGATTCACACTGCAAGCTGGGCAAAACTGATGATGCGTACACCCCGCGTTGGGCACGTACTTGATCGATCGATGACGTGGCACACCTCTTCATCCCATCGCTTCCTTTTGCCCCCACCACGCCGTCTATACTCTCGCTGCAGTACCGTGTCACTCGTTCATCATCGGTCTTCCACAACATTCAAACTTATTTGCCCGTCTGGACGCTGTTGTAGGTATCTTCGACTTTCTCCTCCAAGAGTCGCCGCGCCGCGCACACCCTCTGCATACTCTTCCTCTCGCATTTTATCGACATGATGGATGGAGGGGCACTACGCCTCCCACCAGTCTTCCACCATCCCCTCTCTACTCTGTCTTCGTCAGTATCGGACTCACTCGTTCAATTGTCTTTGACTGCACAATCTGCTGCTTTTGTTCTCTTCTCGTCTCGATGTCATCGCCTACATTTACACTTGCAAGGCGTAAATCTCCTCTCGCAAGTATTCCAATTTAAAACAATGAAGATAGTCAACTGGTCATTCTCTTCGTTTGGCAGCGGCCCGAAGCGTCAATGACCCGAAAATCTACCCTAATCATGTCGGGGCGACGGACTGACAGGCAAGGTACACTCAGTATATTTGTCGTTGATTGCACTCAACTTTATGCGGTGCCAAACGTGCAAGGTATTGTTGCGTTCGTGCTCCTGCCGTGGCGGTAGATATACTTATCATAACGGCCGCGCCGCAAAGCACCAACATAAATATGGAGCAGTCGCTTCTTCCAAACACAGATACATGTAGAAGCGCCCGCCCTTCTCCTGATCCTTCAAGTAAGTGTATGTCTCCATTCAGCACAATGCAACACAGCAGTGGTGAGTGCATTTTATTCCTACCGCCTGGCCTCTGCACTATATTTACGTTTGCCTTCGAATTACTCAATTAGGGCGGTGGCGCAAAAGCGCCAAGAACCTGGTACTCATATTGTTTTAGAGAACGTTCAAAGAGACTCATATATATAAAAAAAGTGTTGAGGTACGTACTCAATATTTTTCTGAACCGTTCTCCGCTTCTCGAGGAATTCCTTCAGGAAGTATTTTCAAAATGCTCAATGTTTACTAGCGCCTAGGGTAGGCGGAATACTCAAAAGCAGTCTCGGACCGAATTTGAGGGTACTTTCTCAAAAATGTTGTTGACTACGCGTTTAGTACTGCCACACCAAACACACCCTGGGAGGTCTGGTACTTGGGTAGCCCAAAAACATGATGTTTCTGACAGTAGACCTTGTTCGCGTGGAAGCTCCTGTTCCGTGGGATGTTGACGGGCTTGCATTGTTTCCCACGAAGAACAGAGAGGTGTCCTCGTGTGCCCCTTCCTGGTTGACGGCCTAGTGTGTTTAACTTCTCGACGGCGGGTACCGTTTTCGCCGTCAGAGTGGTCGCGACGGTGTTCAAAGTGCTGAAATAGTCGGCTCTCTGACGCGCACCGTCGTAGAGATCCCTCCTGGCTGACCCTTTTCACTTTGTTTAGCCTTGGTAACTGCTGCTGCTGCTGCTACCTACGAGGGTATTCCATCGGCAGGTGCTGCACGCTTGCCATGAGTCTCGCCACCTACCCGCGGCCACACCTACCCGACGAACACTCGGGTATTGGCAGTGTGTGGTGGTTGTGCGCGGGGGTCCCGCAGAAACGACCCGCACGGCTTTATCACGCATTGCATTGTGTCTCGCTGCTGCCTGATGTCGCTGACATTTTTGCGAGAATATTAACTGTCTTAACACTGGCATGTGGGTTTTGCTCGAATATATTCGAATCTCACTTTTCTACGCGTACGACGGCCAAGAACCATGACCAGCGAAAACGGTTGTGCTGCCAGGAGGACTCCTGCGCGAAAAGGCCATCATACGGCAAAGGCCGCCAGAAACCCTCTCAGGGGCGCCGATCCAGGTGTTGCTGCATTCACCCTCCATGTTGACGGTATGCGGGTGTCGATTGCGCCAACAACGAGGACAGCGGCCGTTCTCGCTCATGTTGGGGTTGCTCTTCTCCCTGCCGCACGAGAACCATGCCTTGTAGAGATCGAGGAGATTCAGCCCGCCCTGTCCCGTCCGCCGGAGGAGGGCTCCGATCTTCTCCTGCCACCTCTGCGCTCGGAGCCGCAGCCTGTTGCCCGAGACGGGCGTTCCACTCAAGGATTCCCCGTGGTCTCCCGGTGCCGTGCGGGTCCCGATCTCCCACTCGGAGATGGCCCGGAGAAGCTCACGGCAGGACGGACTAGCCTGCACGGTCTTCTTCACCCACTCCCGCATAGTCTTGTCGTCGCGCCAAGCCGTCCACCTCGCTCCTTCCGCCATGACCTCGGCAGCCGTGGCATCATTCTCGCGGCGAACGATGTGCTCCTCGTTGTCCCGGCCACTCGCCGTCTTCGCTCAGCTCTTGAACGACTTGTGCCTGGACTCCCCCGCGTGGCAGTCCGAGAGCTCTCCTGCACAAGAAAGGGGGTGTCATGTACATGGCGCTAGGGTGTGTATGTATTCACAACCGGTCATTTTCCTACAAGGCCGGAGCGGAGCACGTTGGGTTCTTACCAAGAGCGAAGCGCCGTGAGGTATGCCGTGATTGGCGTTGAATTTCTCGGCATCTTGTTGCTTACTTGTTTGCACGCGGATGACAACTGCGGATGGCTTTAATTTATTTTGTGGTGCTTTCACTTTCACATACAGGTAGCAGCACTCCTGTGTGAAACTGATTCCTCGTAGGGTACCTGGCCAATTTGGCATACCGTGGTCCGATTACCCCCTTTGCTCGGAGTGAGGGTTGTTGACCCCGCACAACATGATCTGCCCGACCACAAAAACACTGCCACTTGCTGTATGTCCCACGAGACGGGAAAACAAAAGGCGGGAGGGGGTGATACATCGACGCGGTCTACAAAAAAGCCGGCTTACCGTATGGTGTTGCGTTCTTGGCGAAGTGCAGTCCCTGGTGATTACTGCACAGCCGCCCGCGGTGTTGTTCCCCTATTAGCATGCTCATGAGGGACACCTGGTTGGAAAAAAAACCCGTGTTATCGAAGGGTGTGGTGATCACTTTTAGCTATTAGTGGAGGAGAGCAACAACAATAACAAAGGTCGCGCGGTTGGTGAGCCTTTTTTCCCACCAAGAGAGCCACGGGCGTTGAGAAAAACACGCTTTGTCTGGACGGGTACCTTCTCTCGCCGTGACCTATCGATGGATGCCACGGTCTCGTTGAAGGAGCTCGAGCGCAACAAGTGTGTCGCCTCGTTTCTCCATCACCACGGTGGCTGTTGTCGCCTTCAGCTCCGACTGGACGTCTTTGCGGAATGGCGCGGTCGTGAGGTGTTTCTGCGAGCGACACAAAGGTGGAGCAAAAAGCAGCAAAACGTTTGTTGTTGTTGGTGTAGACTATTTCGTTGTTTGTTTGCACGCACATGGTGACAGCTCTCAGCACTAGACCCAAAGCAGCGTCATATCTATACGTTTCCGCTTGACACAAGAACTCTAGTATTATCACCTGTCGGGCAATCTTACCATCGACGCCACGCTCAAGGCCGGGCGGAAGACGAGGAGTGCTACACTCGACAGTCTCCAGACATCCATCGCAGGCAGAGCGGAGAACCCGCCATCGCTCACGCTCCCTGATCATCGGTACGGCGGTTGCGCACGATGTCGTAGTCTCCATCGGCTAGGTCCTTTTGACCGATGGGGCACACGTGTCATGACATCTGCATTTTGCTGGTCACCTGCTTCATGCCCATTGGTAGATGGCGTTCTGGAGAATCCGCGTCGCACAACAAACCAAGTCGGAAACACCTAGTCGCCGGGGTGGGGGGAAGGAACGTGGGTGGGAGTGTGGCGGGAGGAGTCAGTGAATAACCCGCGTATGCAATTGAATTAGAGAGTGTTACGTCGCCTACACGTGGCTCACCAGGTTCTGGACGGAATCAGCAACAAATCTTGATCGAGGCTAGGGAGATTGAAAGATATGCAGAGATAGATCGAAAGATAGACAGAGGGAGAGAGAGAGAGAGAGAGAGTGAGAGAGAGAGAGAGAGAGTTGTTGCCGTCTTCACAAACAAACGAAAACGTCCCGTGGTCCCCTCCAAGTACCAAGCACGATACACATTATTTTTTTCTAGAAAGCAACGACCGGAAGATGTACTAGCTATCGCTACGCGCGACAGCTGATAGATGTAACTGTCTTCAGACGTGTCCGTCCACGGGCGGAAACAGAGTGAAAACACCACACACTTGATACTACACTTGCTGTACGCTGTTGTGAGAGCTGTGGTAACGTTAACTTCACCTACCGGCTACCCCCCCTCCTGTATCCCGCTTTCGCAGTCCAACATACCCCCCGCATACTAGTGAACCCCCTGTTCCCTCTTTTTTTGTTGGGTGTTTTTCCAACTGCCAGCGACACAGCAGGGTACAAGTCAGTTCTCGTCACCTAGCGCACCAATCGTCATGGCACCACTTCGAGCGTGTGATCCATTGTTGCGATATCTCGGGGCATGATGGTTGTGTTGGGCATGGGTGCTGTGTGTGGCGAGAGCATCGTGGCGGCGTGGAATCCAATTCTTGGTTTTTCGCCCGGGAAGTCGGGCCGCATCGCCAGGCGAACCAAACCGGATTTCACATCGCCACGATGCTCTCTCCACATACAGCACCCATGCCCAGCACAACTATCACGCCCAGAGACACCACAATGGATCACACGCTCGAAGTAGTGCGATGACGATCGGCGTCCTAGCTTTCGAGAACCAATGTGGTGCTGTGCTCACATTGCTGGCAGTTGAACGCGGCGGTCAAAACAAATCATGCGCAACAGCACAAAAACATAGCCTCATCACACCAGAGAGTCCAGCGGCATCGAGCCCAGATGCTGTCGCCCGCTGTGCGTGTGTGTCGCCTGTTTTGCATACGCCGTCTGCTGTGCGTGTGTTGTCTGCTGTGTGGTGTCGCCCGCAATGTGTGTGTCCTCTGCTGCAATCCGCTGTGTCCTCCGAAAAAAAAAAGTGCGTCTGCTGACCAATCTAAAAACAAGTGATGTAGTCTATGCTGTGAAACCTAGACAAAGCGCGTAAAGACAAGCAAGATTTTTTGGGTTTCAGCCAGCCCTTGCAACTCGGGGGGCCGGCAGTCCATATTAGAAATCTCGCTTCGCTCCAATAAAAACGAACACACAATAGGATTCGGAGGAAAACGTCCTCCAAGCACAGTGTATCTAGCGAACCCGAGAAGGCAAAAAAAGACGAAAAGAAAAAAAGGGAGAGTCGGCCCATTGCCCGTTTTTGCCGGTCACACGATGCCGAACACGGAACAAAATGAACCCAGGTGAAGCATGTACATTTTTTTTTCACCAGTCAAGACGAATCAATAACAAGGGTCGGAGGGTCCCGTCGTTGTACACCACCGTCACGTGTGGGGCAACGAGAGGGAGTTCTAAGGGGGGAATGGGTAGCAATACGAAGTTCTTCTTACCACCTCCATCGTCAGCCTGGCACATGTCTCGCTACCGCGGTTCTGCCATCTCCGTCCTGCCACTCCTGATGTGACGTTGAGGAGGATAACACACTCATTCCCTCGCCAGGCGACAACAACAAAATAAGGTCGCTTGGCAGCTATTGTTCACCCCCTCGACCTTGTCCGCAATCGTGAGCCTTGCCCGGCACCCCTTCTGCAGAACGCTGATAACCTCCAAAATGAAGCCCAAATCATCCTACCACCTCACCCTAAGCGCTGAAAGGCCGACCAACAGCCATGCCCCAGGCTGACGAAAAGCTTGAGAGGTCGACGCGAAAGGGCTGAGCAGCGTAGCTTTGATGGAGTAGGATGCCCTCCCTGCAAGTCGGGCGAGACAAGAAGAAACGTACCCGGAGTACATAAAAACATGTCCGGACGCACGTCGTGTGGGTTCCACAAAACAACAAAGCGGGTGGACACCCCACCCCTCCAGAGAGGCACGCCTACATATGTTGTACAAGGTCTCCGTTCGGGACATGGGTGACGCAGGAACACACGTGCATTTGCCCGAAGAGGGGCGGCGTGTCTTATTGTCGATGGGCAGTTTTATAACGCTTGCATCAGTACAAAACATCGAGCACGTACAGTTGTTCCACGTTGGAGCCAGCTCGAGCGGACTACAACTTTCCAGCGAAAATTCAGACCTCTTTAATGATTGCTCTTGGGATAGGTGCTGGCAGATTTCCAATGAGAACCGAATCTGAATCCGAACCCAACATGACACACAACATAGACTAATGTTCAACGCTGCAAAGTGTAAATAAGCAAACGTAGGTGGGTACTGTTTGTGGACATTGCGATGGCACGAAGAGTTACAGCGATGTGGAATCGGCGAATGCGTGATTGAATATGGAGGCATATTTCAAACTGTCGTTGTTGATGGGTTTCGGAATCGGGTCGCCAGGCTTTGTCTGCGCGGAACGCGCCCTCGGGGAATAGAGCCAGTTTTCGCAGCGTTGACCGTCAACCATACGCGATACAGAGGCCTACGGAGCTCCGGGCACGAGCGATAATGTACCAACGAGGCTCCTGCGTGCCCCCTAGAAGAAATCGCGAGAAAAGACTCGCTGCTGCGAGAGAGAAAGAAGTGCCGAAGCATGAAACGTGATAATATCCTACATGTACAGAATGGGTGGAAGCGTCCCGACTGAAAAAATTGAGGGACGCAAGGAACAAAAAAAAAGAAATAGACGAGATGCATACCTGGTTGCGAAAGTCGAAGGCGTCCGTGGACAGATGGGCCGACGTCAAGAACACTCTGCGCTCCTTGCCATTGTTCCAATGGTTTCCTGTCCGTCGTCGATCGTAAAAGAGGCGCGCTGCTTTCCTGGTCTCCAGGGAAGGTGCTTGGCTGTAGGGTCTGGTGAAGGCAGGGGTATGTGCCGCCCATTTCGAGGCCTCTTGACGAAACCGAGCCCCCTAAAACTAGGCAACGCGCTCCCATCCTCGCCCGTGGTACGTCGTCGGAAACGACGACTTCACGCCTCCCCGCCAACTTCGAGGTCGTCTCCAGGTCGTCTTTCGTGACCTCTCACACGCCGGTCTTGGTGCTGGGGGCATCCTCCTCTACCTTCGTCTCAGCGGAGAGATCACTGTTCAGCAAACAGCGCTGAACGCGTGCTACGATGCGGTCGTTGCTGCCACCACCGGCGATGTAGCAATCCTTGTTCCAGACCAACGACTCGAGCCGGCAGGGCAGTGCATCGGCCCCCTCCGCCTGTCCCGGCACGTCAACCACCATTACAGTGTTACCCACCACCACACGGTCTTCCTTGTCGCCCTGCCCTACCATGATCGAGTCGACTCCACAGGTGGACGAACAAGCGGCAAAATCGCCGTACACTGCACCCTGTCGAACCCAATTGGTTCTCCGCGTAGGAATCATGACCTGAGCGTCGGGCACCCTTCCGTTGACCCTGTCTGTCTCCGACAACGTATGCCCAGACGTAACGGCCAACAGCTTCTCGACGAACCCGGGGGAGTCGAGCATCCGCTGTATCATTACACCGGCAGGGATCGACACTGCCAGCCTAGTGGGACCGTCGCTCGCGTCCTCGACCCCCGAAGTTGCAGCCCCGCCGTTGCCTTTCTCCTGGAAGTCCTCCCCGTAGACGGGATGCAGGGGAGAGCGACCCGCATATCCCTGAGAAAGTGGTCCGCGCTATCGGGAACATCGACGGGGTTGATCCCATTGCCGTCCTTGTCGGTCTGCAGCACGCAATGGAACAACAGGCCAAGCTGGGACCGCGACGGCGAGGCAATCCTGATGAAACCCGCAAGAAAGGCCTGGGTAAAGCTTTCGTATGGTTCATAATCTCCTCCCTCCAAGGCCCGTAAGGAGTATCTCAGGGAATCAGGCCCTCCGTCCACCAGGCGGCGCTTGCCCATACTGTGAAGGGATTCGTGCGACTTTTAAAGCCACACCGGTTCCGTCACGTCACCCTCCATAGCTTCGATCCCCCGGTGCCCCCCGCCACCACCGTCGCCAAGCTCGCCACCGCCGGGCTGTTCGTCGATGCCACCGGTCTATTCGCCGTCACCGTCGTTGCTGTCCCCGTCTTGCGGACCCTGGAAAAATGGGTCACCTTCGTCATCCGACCCCCCCAACCACCGCCATCGCCGTCGCCAAAATCGCCACCGCCGGGCTGATCGCCGTCTCCACGCCCCCCGGCTCTACAGAAAATGAGTTCGTCGCTACTGCTGATGTCTTCCTCTCCCTCCCCCTGTCCCTCTTCTTCCCCCTCTTCTTCCTCCTCATCATCTCTGTCTTGGCTACCAATGCTCATGTTTCTGCGAAAGGTTCTGCCGCCGACGCTGCTGCTGCTGCTGCTGCTGATGCTGTGTGATCGACGGCGGCGTGGGGCATAAATGTTACGCACAGCAGTAGCAGCAGCGGCAGCAGAAGAAGACGACGACGAGCCGCCGCCGCCGCCGCCGCCTTGGGTTTGTTGCGGCGGAACAACAGGATGATGCTGAGCAATCTTTCTCCCTCGTTCCTTGTAGCGTGTCGGTCGCAAACATGATGGTCGTATGCCTGTCTGTTCTCGAACACGAAGCAGCAACGACGGCACGCGAAAGCATACGAATGGTCAAGGCTTGGGTG
Organism: Ectocarpus sp. CCAP 1310/34; assembly: GCA_902602495.3. Classification (NCBI taxonomy): domain Eukaryota; class Phaeophyceae; order Ectocarpales; family Ectocarpaceae; genus Ectocarpus; species Ectocarpus sp. CCAP 1310/34. Next base: position 54,412 of record CACKRE030002098.1, on the reverse strand, counting down.
TTTGCTGCTCATCGAAGCAGTCGTGTATGCGCTAACGTGAGACCAATAAATATCCTTGAGTGTGCCTTCAAGAAATGCGAATTAATGTATGTAGAACGCATGTGCAGGGGGGTTCATCCTTGTAAAATATGGAGGGGGGGGGGGGGGGGGG